>VMDR010016883.1:0-20671 GCA_007922815.1 Macrotus californicus | reverse complement strand
AAGTTACAGCAGGAATGGTCCAAGTCTGTAAATAGCAAGAAATGTAACCTGAGAAAACAGATGTTTATTAGGCACATTATTAACCTTTGTGATTGAAATAGCATTTGTTAACATCTTACACTTGCATAAGCAATTTTTTAATTGCTATTAACACAATCCTGGGCTTCTTAAGACAAGTTTTTAACAAGTTGAAGGAGAATAGCAATCATGTGCTAACAAAATACTAAAACAAACTTCATACAGAATTGTTCTTTCCTGATAATTCATGAACTATCTAAGTTTTTAATTGATTAGACATATTTTACTTAGGAGAGCTTTTAGGGAGCAGAAATCATGTTTTGTTTTATTTTCTTATTTGTCTGTTTGTTTTAATACTACTGAATTCCAGCCAAGATGGAGGCATCGATAGATACACTTCACTTCCTTGCACAACTGAAAGAAGAGTAACAACCAACTTAAAAACAAAAAACAACCAGAAGAGCCAGAAAATCAAACTGGATGGAAGTCCGACAACCAAGAAGTTAAAGAAGAAACATTCATCCAGACTGGTAGAAGGGGCACAGACAGGAAGCCAGGGCAGACAGGATGCGGGATGGCTGGCTGACCTGGGTGGGCCAGGCAGTGGCTGGCGAACCAGAATATCCCACATTCAGGTACAGATAAACCAGGAGGAACAACGGGAGAGTGAGACAAACCACACAGACCTGGGTTCCAGTGCAGGAAAAGACGGCCTCAAAAACCTCTGGCTGTACAAACCTGTGGAGGTTGTGGAGACAGGAGAAACTCCCAGTCTCACAGGAGATCCTTTGGAGAGGCCCATGGGATCCCAGAATGTACACAACCCCACCCACCTAGGAATCAGCACCTGAAACGGCACAATCTGCTTGTGGGAAGAGAGGGAAGTGACTGAGAGTGGGGCAAGAGCCAAGCAAGCAGCACTGTTCCCTCTCTGACTCCTCCCCCACATACATACAGGTATCTTTTTTTTTCCCTCTGGGAACCTTTTAAACATGTCCTTCAACCATTTTCCTTTTGGGTTCATCTTTTTCTCACATTATAACTGATATTTGTAAGTAAAGGCAATTACATTTGTCCTTTTAGGTTAATTACTTATTTTTTGCCTAAAATAAAACTTTGATCCATATATAGTTGAAGTAGGGGCTTAATTACCCCTGCCCCCACCCCCAAAAGGCCATCATTTGTGCCAGTACTACTTCTTAAATAATCTATTTTTACTGTTGATTTGAAATGGGCCATTGATACACTAAATTTTCCTATGTATTTGGGGCTATTTCTGTTTGTGTTTATTTGACTGTTCTTGGGCAAGTTTTTAAAATTCTTGTTTCATAAGTGAAGCTTTTTCATTAGTTCCCTTACAGTCTTTTGGATAGTATTTGACATTCTTGTCTCGTCATTTCCATTTTATGTTTAGTATGTGAAATGATGTGTTTTTTTTAAGATTTTATTTATTTACTTTTTGGCAGAAGGGGAGGGAGAAAGAGAGAGAAAGGAACATCAGTGTATGGTTGCCTTTCACGCACCCCCTACCGGGAACCCATACTGCAATCCAGGCATATGCCCTAACTGGGAATTGAACCGGCGACCCCCTGGTTCACAGGCTAGCACTCAATCCACTGAGACACATCAGCCAGGGCTGAAATGATGTTCTTAAGTATGATGTATTTTCTGGAAATAAGCAAGAATATATATAACGTTTTATCATTTTAGTACTTTCATTGTTGAGTGACTTAAGGTGATGCATCTAAGAGTTATTTTATCAGCCTGTCATGTTCAACTTTAACATCCAAGCCAAACTTTCCTAAGGAGTAACAGATTTTGAAGTAGGTTTTCTGTTTCTGGAAAATTTAACAGATAACAGACATCACTTATTAGGACTACCTCAAGGTAGTGGGACTGGACATACTTGATGAGGTTAGGACAGATATAGGGCCACAGGGAGAAGTTACAGAGAGGTAAGATTTCAGATCAAAACTAGAATGTTCTGACATCTTTTCTAAAGAGGTAAAAGGGGCTTATGGAAGGCGTACACTCCTGGTTTTCAGTCATAGGCTCACTGACCATCGGGTCCAGTCCATGGATTGCTAGTAGGATTAGTTGGCCCTTTCCAATCTAGTGTTCTTATGAAAAGTAAAGATTGGTAAGATTATACATTCTGGGGGACAAAGTCTTCTGTTTGTGGTATAGCTGTTTTACAGTTACTGCATTATTGGTGTGGGTTTCAGGCTCCGATGTTAATTGTTGAATGTGTGATTTATGTTCTTATTGGAAATGTATTTTACGTATTGATTTGAAATACTAAATATTTAAAATGGGTTCAGTTTTTGGTTTTAAAACTTAATTTCGAACTTCTGGTCAAGATGGCAGTGTAGGTAAACATGGCTCACCTCCTTGCACAACCACATCAAAATTACAACTAAACTACAGAACATCCATCATTCAGAACCATCAGAAATCGAGCTGAATGGAAGTCTGACAACTATGGAATTAACCCTTTTGGTACAGGTGCCAGATATATCCGGCACCCATCTGATGACCTGTGTGGACGAGCGCCGGATATATCCGGCATCCATCTGTATATAATTTTTATAAATTTTACTTATGTAATTGATAGAATTTTATATAACTATCTCTTAATATTAAAGTTACAAACAACACTTGGAAAAAAGCATTGTTTTATTAAGCACAGATTTTATATAAGGTTAGGAAAGTCTTCACACAAAGGAGGACTGACCATGTGCTATGTGCGCGTTTCCGGCGTGGCACCTCATACAGCGGGAGTGTCGCGGCGGAAAGAGCGCTCGTACCGAAAGAGTTAAAGAAGAAACTACATCTAGACTGGTAGAAGGGGCAGGTATGCGAAATGGGCTAGTTTCACACCCATGTGTATAGCACATAAAAATTGGGAGGGATATCTCAGGAGCAAAGGGTCCCAGTCCTACACTAGGTCCCCCAGCTCAGGGTTCCAGCACCAGGAAGAGAAGTCTCCATAACTTCTGGCTATAAAAACCAGTGGGGATTGAGGCTGTGGAAGACAGAAACTGCTGGAGTATCAGGCAGTTCCTCTTAAAGGGACCATGCACACACTTGGACTCACTACCTCTGAGCTCCAGTGCAGGGGCAGCAGATTGAAAGGCATTAGAAACACACGGGGAGGAGGTGAACTGTCCAGCATCAGGTGAGAGTTGGGGTGCAGCTTTCTCCCTGAGAGAAGTGCAGCAGAGGCCATTGTTTCTTTTCTGAGCTCCCCCCCAACAGAGCCATGGAGCCGGCAGGGGTGCTATTTATGAGTCTCCATCAACCTGGCTCACACTGTTTGCCCCATCCTGGTGATTCTCTGAGGCACCACCCACCCAGCTTTCAGGCCCATCCAAGCTGTTTTGAGTGGCTTTTCCATACAAATGGCTTGTATGAGTAGATGCTTCAAGGGATCTGGCTTCAGTGAGCCCCAACCTCTCGCTCAGTTGCCCCAGGCCTGGCACTAGGAACAGCCAGCATTAGTTGGCCTGGGTACCTCCAAGCCCAGCACAAGTAGCAGCTATTCACAGATTGCCTTGTAGCTTATGCTGTGTGATCTCAGACAGAACACAGGTGGTGGCTGATCTTGGATGTGTCAACAGCAATCAAGGTTCAACTACAGCAGGAGGGTGTACATAGCTTACACAGTGGCTTCACCTCAAGTCTCATCTTGGGTAGTAGGAGAGGTTACACTACTGGACCTTACAGGACACCTACTACATTAGGCCACTCTACCAGGCATGGGAGATGTAGCAGCTCTACCTAATACATAGAAACAAACAGAGGGAGGCTGCCAAAATGAGGAGACCAAGAAATTGGCCCTAAATTTAAGAATAGAACTCCAGAAAAAGGAATAAACAAATGGAGACAAGCGAACTACTAGAGGCAGACTTCAAAACACTGGTTATAAAGATGCTCGAGGAACTTAGTGAGATCCTTAACAGCATACAAAAGATCCAGTCAGAAACAAAGGATATACTAATTAAAGACTAATTTACAAGAAATCAACAATAGAGTGGGTAAAGTCATGAAACAAAACAACGATTTAGAATATAGGGAAGCAAAAAACAACCATTCAGAACAGGAAGAAGAAAAGAATAAAAAAAAATAATGAGGATAGGCTAGTGTACGGAGTCTCTGGGACAACATCTGCAGCATGGGGGTGCTAGAAGGGGAAGAGAGCAAGAAACTGGAAACCTATTCAAAATATAATGACAGAAAACTTTCATAATTTGGTGGAAGAAATAGACATACAAGTCCAGGAAGTGATGGGAGTCCCGAACAAAGTGAACTCACAGAGCAAGACACATCATAATTAAAACGCAAAAGGTTAAAGATGGAGAATCTTAAAAGCAGCAAGAAAAAAGCAGTTAGTTAACCTACGTTGGTGCTCCTCTAGGTCTGTCAGCTGACTTCTCAAAAGAAACTTTGCAGGCTAGAAGGGACTGGCAAGAAGTTTCAAAGTAATAAAAGCAAGGAACTTACAACCTAGATTACTCTATCCAGCATATCATTTAGAATTGAAGGGCAGGTAAAGAACTAAAAGAGTTCAGCACCAACAAACCAGCATTATATGAAATGTTACAGGATTTTTAAGAAGTTCAAAACTATGAACAATAAAATGGCAATAAATACATATCTATCAACAATTGAATCTAACAAACAAAATAAGCAGAGATACAGAGAACGTTTTGATGGTTGCCAGATGGGAGGGGAGTTGCAGGGATGAGCAAACAGGTGAAGATATTAAGGAGTACAAATTACTAGTTACAGAATAGTTATGGGGATATAAAGTACAGCATAAGACATATAGTAGTCAAAGAACATACATGCATGACCCATGGACAGGCACAACAGTGTGGGGACTGCCTGAGGGGATGGGGGGGCTTGATGGAAGGGGGCAAAAGGGACAAAATTGGGACAGTTGTAATAGCATAATCAATAAAATATAATTAATAATTTAAAACAAAAAATGTTTAATTTGTCTAATTATAACTTTGATTTCCTTACAAGATAAGTGTTTAACTAGATTATCTCATGTGGAGGTATTTTTCTTACTTAAATTTATTGGGGTGACACTGGTTAATGAGACTACTGTGGAGGTGTTTTTAAATGAGTAATGTCTCTTCCTGAGAAAAAGGGCTAGTTTGGGCTGGATGGGTAAACAAAAGTGTGAAAGATATTCACACTTTCAGCAGCTGCCTTTTCAATTTCTTGGAGAACATGTTCAAACTGATTCATCTATTGAATTTAAAGGATAAGTAAATTCAATTAAAAAAATAAAGTGTGTTGTGACCTGACACCTAATGGAGAAATTAAATTTCTCTAGTCACTCTGGTATTAGTTGGATTCGTTTCAGATTTTGGTGGTAGTAGTAGTACTTGAGAATGGCTGTTGCTGAAGGATCTTAAGGAGGGTGGTAATAAGCTGTGAGTCAGAAATAACTATGTGTTGCAGTTTAAAAGGTGAAATTGCACCACAGCTTTGAGATTTCAATGTAACCTCTAAAGTTAATTTTAGGAAAGCTGATGTAAATGGAGTTACCATGTCAGGCACCTCAATGTTTGACTTATTAGGGTATCTTGTCTTTTGATTACTTTGAGTCTTTTCCCTCTCATCTTAAAAGGTGATTCTGTAATTGTGTTGTGGACTCTGGGGCCATTACACTTTTGGTGTAGTGACTGACTAGAGAATGGGCATTCAGATGAGTTTTTATATTCTGATGGTTATTTAAAGAAACTGATCAATGCTTTGTCTGATTTTCTCTTTTTCTTACTGACTTATAGAATTAAATTTTTAAAAATTCTTATTGCAGATGTAATATGCTTATAAACTTTTAAGCATATATTACTATACAAAATAAGGAAAGTCTACTTAGTGTTTTCAAGTACTTTGTTTTCTTAGGTTTAAAACTTTAATCTCTATGGGTGTTTTCTTTGATTTGAATGATTCGGCCTTTCTTCTGCTGATCTGAACTAACTTACAATGAACTAAATTTAAAAAATCTATTTGGATCCATTTTAGATTTTGAGTTCCACTATTGTCTGTTCTTTTATCTTTATTTCACTTCAGCATACTACTACTTCCCAATAATTGTTACACTGTCTCCTATCTCAGAATTCTGTTAATGGGTATGGAGAGAATAAGGGCTTTAGAATTTTAGGAGGAGGAGGACCAGCTATAGGGATGGTACTTGAGCTGGAAGATCAGGACCACATTGAGGCTCAGGTTGGGTTTTTTTTTCTTTTTTTCTGGTTTATAGATACGATGTACTTGCCTCCTCAGCTAGATTATACGTGAATCTATTTGTGGAACACTGCTAAGCATCTTGCATTTTCAATTCAAAATTTTAAATTTAAATGAAGATTCAAAATGAACACAATTTGTAAAGAATAAAATTAACAATAATTACAATGTGTTTTATATGACTTCCAACACCACACTTTTCACCCTACTCAGAACTAATACTTTGTGCCACTGATACTTAGAGGCCACTAAGAAAATAGCATTAGGAAGAGAATTTTTACAAACTTTACACCATATCTGCCTCTTTACCTGGGCCTCTGCTTTCTTCCTTCCATATGTTTCTGTAGATGTCTGCCTCCATCTGAGGCTAGTCTCTACTTGTACAACAAATTCTATTCCTCTTGCAATTTGAAAACATTGCTCCTCATGCTTCATCACTCTTTCCCTTCTGCTGGACCGTGTTTGTCAGCATATTAACATGTTGTAGTTTCTTCCATTTTTAAAAGCCAGACTCTCAACCTCATATTCCCTTCGAGCTTCCACTTAATTTCTCTCATTTCTTTACAGGAAATCTTCCTCCAAAAAGTTGTGCATACCCGCTGAATTCATTTCAATCAGGATTTCATCATCAGCAATCAATTACTTAGGTCAAGGTCACCAGTAATGTCTACTTTGCTAAATTCAACAGTCAATGCCTAGTTTTAATTGTACTGTATTTACTAATGCCATGTGACATAGTTGATCAATCTCTCCTTTTTGATACACTTTATTCATTTAGCAACCATGGCAACACGCTCCTTATTTTCTTTCTCCCTCTCCTCAGTCTCCTTTGTAAGTTGGTCTTTATCTTCCTGTTGTTGAATTGCCCAGGGGCTCAGTCTTGAGACCTGGGCTGTATTTATACCCATTCTGTTGATGATTGTATCCATGCTTAGGGCTTTAACTGGAATTCATGTTCTGAATACTTCTAAATTTACATCTCCAGCCTGCATGTCTCACCTACCCAAGCACTCTTTTGTTTAGCTGTCTACTGGACATCTTCGCTTGTCTAAAACCTAATTCCTGGTCTTTAACCAAGCATGTCCTTTTCACATTTCCTCCATCTCAGTAGAGGACAATTTTATTGTTTTTGGCTTAGTCTAAAAGCTCTGGAGTTGTCTTTGTCTTTATTTATTCTCTCACATCCTGCAAATCATCCTGTCTCTACCTTCATGATGTGTCCAGAATTTGAGTACTTCTTACTACCTGCCTTTTAACCAACTTGCTTTAATCATCTCTTGCCTAGATTATTTTAGTTGTCTTTTAACATTTTTCTCTGCTTTCACCTTCTCATTTTCAGGAGAATAGATGTGCATTTGCTCTTGCTACATGCACTATGGGTACCACCAGCTTGGGATCACTTAAATTTCTTGGCTTAGCATTTCCAAGATCATGCAAATAGTTTAGACCTTAAAGCCATATAAGAAGAAATCCCTGGAGACGAGACAGAATGTTCATTAAAAGTCAAGACTCTTTTGAATTCATTTTAGTGCTTCATCAATCTTAAAATTTATTTTTGCTCAGGATATATCCACGTTGAACAGCCTGTGTAACCTGTGGATGGTGATTTTTTTAAGTATATTTTATTGATTATGCTATTATAGTTGTCCCATTTTTTTTCTCCCCTTTATTCCCCTCCACCCTGCACACCACCCTCCCGCTCCTTAGCTCATGTCCATCGGTTGTACATATAAGTTCTTTGGCTTTTCCATTTGCTATACTATTCTTCCCTTGTCTATTTTGTGCCTATGAATTATGCTTCTTATTCCCTGTACCTTTTTCCCCTATTCTCCCCCCTCCTCCTCCCTACTGATAACATTCCATGTGATCTCCATTTCTATTATTTTGTTCCTGTTATAGTTGTTTGCTTAGTTTTTGTTTTTTTAGGTTCATTTGTTGATAGTTGTTTGTTGTCATTTTACTGTTCATAGTTTTGATCTTCTTTTTCTTAGATAAGTCCCTTTAACATTTCATATAATAAGGGCTTGGTGATGATGAACTCCTTTAACTTGACCTTGTCTGGAAAGCACTTTTATCTGCCCTTCCATTCTAAATGATAGCTTTGCTGGGTAGAGTAATCTTGGATGTAGGTCCTTGCCTTTCATGACTTTGAATACTTCCTTCCAGCCTATTCTTGCCTAAGGCTTCTTTTGAGAAATCAGCTGATAGTCTTATGGGAATGCCTTTGTAGGTAGCTGTCTCCTTTTCTCTTGCTGCTTTTAAGATTCTCTCTTTATCTTTAATCTTGGGTAATTTAATTAAGATGTGCCTTGGTGTGTTTCTTCTTGGATCCAACAGCTTTCAGCCCTTCTGAGCATCCTGGGCTTTCATGTTTAGTTCCTTCACCATATTAGGGAAGTTCTCCATTATTTTTTCAAATAAGTTTTCAGTTTCTTGCTCTTCCTCTTCTCCTTCTGGGACCCCTATGATTCGGATGTTGGAACATTTAAAATTGTCCCAGAGGTTCCTTAGCCTCTGCATTTTTTTGAATTCTCATTTCTTCATTATGTTCCAGTTGGACGTTTATTTCTTCCTTTTGTTCCAAATTGATTGGAGTCCTGGTTTCCATCCTTTCACTGTTGGTTCCCTGTACATTTTCCTTTATTTCACTTGTATAGCCTTCATTTCTTCCTTTATTTTGTGACCATACTTAAACATTTCTGTGAGCATCCTGATTACCTGTGCTTTGAACTCTGTATTTGATGGGCTGTCTTTTCTCCTTGTTGCTTAGTTCTTTTTCTGGAGTTTTGGTCTATTCTTTCATTTGGGCCATAATTCTTTGTCTCTGAGTGCCTGTAATGTTGTAAGGGTTGGAGCCTTAGGCTGGCAGAACAAGAACAGGCGCAAATGAGATTACAAAGGCAGAAGGAAAGGCTGGAGATGATGTTCATTATCTTGACTGTGGTGACAGTTTTACCAGCGTACAGGTGTGTCAAAGTTTATCATACTGTATACTTTAATATGTCAACCACACCTCAATAGAACTATCCAAAAAAAAAAAAGTTAGGCATAGGCCAGAGTGAAAACCAGTATTTTCCTATAGTGATAGTTTGATTATAACAACTGCAATCTATTTAGAAATTTGGACAAACCTTGAAGTATAAAAATACTGAACACTACTTTTCTGGTAGTTTATTCCACAGATATAATCACACAAATACAAAGATATAATCAAAATTTTTTAGCCCTGGCCAGTGTGGCTCATTTGGCTGGAGCACTGTCCCATAACCAAAAGCCCATGGGTTCAATTCCCCATCAGGGAACATGCCTAGGCTGAGGGTTCGATCCCCAGTCCCAATGTATATGGGAAGGCAACCAATCAATGGTTCTCCCTCACATCAATTTCTCTCTCCCTTCTTTCTCTCTAAAAGCAATAAATGTCCACTTTTAGCATTGTAACTTTATAAAACTAGAAAGAGCCCTGACCAGTGCGGCTCAGCTGGTTAAACATACTCCCACAAAGTGAAAGATCACTGGTTCCTCTCCCAGTCAGGGCACATGCCTGGGTTGCTGGTTCAGTGGCCAGTTGGGCCACACATGACAGGCAACCAGTCAATGTTTTTCTCTCACATCAATGTTTCTCTCTCTTTCTTTCTCCCTCCCTTGCCCTCTCCCTAAAAAAATAAGTAAAATCCTTTTTATAATAAAATAAACAAATAAAACTAGAATGAGCTATGTCCAACATTAGGAAAATGACTAGTTAAGCTTGCTGTAGAACTTCACATGTAATATGGGAAACATTCAAAAAATGTTGTAAATAAACCAAAATATATGAAAAGCAAGTTGCAAAATGGTATAAAAAGAAAATTTTGCTTTATGTGACAATCATGCTCACGTATACTTCAAAACTCCTGGAGGACATAGTAGGAACCATTAACTCTATGGTGACTTCTGGGTACTTTTCCTGTTGACTTTTTACCTTATGTATTTTAGAATGTTTTCACATTCCCACCATGCACACATATTACTATTATTTAAATTTAAAATATTACATTTTAAATTTATAAATTAAATCATGACTTTTAAAACCTAATTTGAGAAATTCATTTCTAGCAATATGAACAAAAGTTCTCCCAGTTAAACGTAACAGAAATGAAGCTCACATAGAGGGTTATTAGTGGGGAGGAGAAGGGGGAGGATGGGGGAAAAGGCACAGGAATTAAGAAGCATAAATGGCAGGTACAAAATAGACAGGGGGAGGTTGAGAACAGTATGGGAAACGGTGAAGTCAGAGAACTTATATGTATGACCCATGGCATGAACTAAGGCATGGGGGGAATGCAGGTGCGTGGGAGGGAGGGAGGAGGGCAGAAGGGAATAAGGGGCGGGGGGGAATGGTACAACCGTAATAGCATTATCAATAAAACATCTTTTTAAAAAGATAGAAGCAAAACAAAACAAAAGCAAACTTAGAGAGGCACACAGCAGACTGGTGACTACCTGCGGACAATGGGGTCAGAGGGAGGATGAAACGGAAAGGGGCTCAGCTGTGTGGTAACAAATGGAACCTAGGCTTTTGGTGGTGACTACGATGTAGCACATACAGACATCAATTTATAATGCTGTACACCTTAAATTTACACGGTATTATAAACCAACGTTACCTCAACAAAAATAAGATAAAAAAGTTAACAAAGACTGTTTGCTTTAAAATAGGTGAGTTTTCTGAAAATTCAAGTGTTAATGGCCATTTAAAGCTAAGACAGGAGAGACTGGGCGGCAAGCTGAGGAAGTGGAAATGAGATAGGTACATAAAACTGAGACTTTTCAAGGAGTCCGGTCAGCAAAAGATAAACTAAGGGAAAAGAAGCCTCCATACTGACACAGAGAAAAGCAAATGCTTGTCTGCTTTTCCTACCACCCAAAAGCTAGACAAAAATTTTCATTAAGATTTTATAATCACAGGTTCTGAGATTGGCATCTATAACAGTTTCTGCCAGTACACAACACCCCAAGCCCCTCTATCAAAAATATTAACACAAGCCTTGAGATCTATGATTTTATTAACCACTGTCAACCCAATAAATGCAATAAAAAATAAAGATGAGCAATATAAAAAAATATTAACACAAAAACAGCTCCAAAGTCATATAAATCTCTGGAGAAAAATTCCTTCTACCCAGTCTAGCCTGCACAGTACAGTATTTACAGACTCGCTCTTGCTGTGAACTTATAACAAAAAATGAAAAAAGAAAACAACCCAAATAGATATCAACAGGGACGACATCCCCAAGAAAGCCAAAAAGAATAATGTAAGAGATTATTAAAAAATAATTTTTCAGCTGTTAGAAGCATAACAGAAATCACACACATGAAAGAAGAAGACAACACTCATATAAAAGACCAAAGCAACTAAGAGCTGAAGAAACTAAGTTGTGTGTGAGCACCCACATACATATACACATACACAGACACAGATATTAAAAACTAAATGGGCTGGTTATCATATACAGTTGAAGAATTATCAAACAGAAAGATCTGAATAAAAACTGAATCTCCAACACAAAAGAATATGTTAGGGAAATATGTGAGAAAAATTAATAGACATGAAAGAGGGAACGAAATGGTCCAATTAAGTCAAATGGAAATTTGAGGAAAGAAAAGAACGATGAAAGATAATATCTGATGAGATAACAGCTGAGAATTTTCAAAAACTGTTGAAAGATACAAATCTTCTAATTCCAGAAGGGTGACAAAATCATATCCAAACCTATGTGTAGTAAAACATTAATTCAAAAGATGCAATGTAGTTCTTAAAAGCAACACAGAAAAAATTACCTATAAAGGAATGAAATTAGACTTACATATTACTCAGCAATAGAAGTCCAAGGACAATGGAATAAAATCTCCATAGAAACAATGACTATTAACACAGAATTCCAAATTCAGCTAAACATTGGAATATGCACTTTTCAGAAGCAAATGTCTGTCAGCTATGTGTAACAAAAGTAATTGTTAAGGTTAGAAAATAATAAAAAATATTTTATCTGAAATTTAATAATCCAGAACGTAGCTTTTGTACATGAGCAATATTTTTCCCAACCAGAATATGATTGATTGACTATATTATTGAACTCTTTTATTAGGGATTAGAGCTGACCTTTTTCCTAATAAACTTTTCTAGAAGCAAGGGGCAAAAATGCTAGCAAAGAATTTTCTCCTTCTGGCCTCTCAATTACAGTGTTCAGAGCTTCCAAGCACAAAGCCATACAAAATTAGGACAAAACTGCACAGCATTTTACAGTCAAGTACACAATTAAACAACAGTAAAAGCCTGATTATTTTTTCCAAAACTGCAAACTACTCTACTGTCTATATTTCAATGTCTACACTTCTACAGTCTACATTTTAATTTTTATTTTAATGTCATTCTACAAATTCTTACCTCTGCTATTCAAGAGAAAGCAAAGAGTCTACACAAACAGCAAAATTGTAAATAGCAAAATCTTACATATACTCAAAACTCCAAGTACATACAAATGAAAAAATTAAAACAGGGCAAAGTGCAAAATGGTAGTTACAAAGCAGTCACAGGGAGTAAGGGACAGCACACAAAATACAGTCAACAGTGTTGCAGTAGCTGTCAGTGGTACAAGGTGGGGACTTGAGTTTCGGGGGAACTCTTTGTAACAAGGTATATGATTGTCAAGCCATTGTGTTGTACACCTGTCAGTAATACAAAATAATATTGATTATAAACTGTAAGTGAAAAATAAAATAGGACAAAAAACTACTTATACATTTTCATTTTTGTATTCTCCTAGAGAATTACTTCTCTTAATAAATTGATTATTAACCCATACTGAAGTTAAAGAATTTTCTTCCAGTTATAGAAATTGATTAAAGACTTAAATTTAAATGTAAGACGAGAAACCATAAAACTCCCACAAGGAAAAGAAAAAGTACATTAGCTCTTTGACAAAGGTCTTGGAAAGACGTTTTGCTTACGACATGGAAAGTACAGATAACAAAAGTAAAAATCAACAAGGACTACATGAAACTAAAAAGTTTCTGCACAGAAAAAAAAATCAAAAAACTGAAAAGATAACCCACGGAATGGGAGAAAAATATTTGCAAAATATATATCAAATAAGGGATTAGTATTCAAAATATATAAGGAAGGCCAAATAATAATAATGATGATGATGATCTGATTTAAAAATGGGCAAAGGACAGGAATGGACATTCTTCCAAAGGAAATACACAAATGGCCAACAGGTATGTGAAAAGGTGCTCAACACTGCCAATCATCAGGAAAATGCAAATCCAAACTACAAATATATATGACCTTACACCTATCAGAATGGCCATTATCAAAAAGACAAGATATTAACAAGTACTGGCTAGAATACAGAAAAAAGAGAACCCTTGTGAACTTTTGGTGGGAGTGTAAATTTTTCCACAGCCACTGTGGAAAACAGTATGGAGGTTCCTCAAAAAATTGAAAATAGGACTACCATATAATCCAGAAATCCACTTCTGGGTATATATCCAATGGAAATGAAATTATTGTCTCAAAGAGATATCTACACCCCCTCCCCCTGCCCCATTCATTTAAGCATTATTTATAAGTATTTATAAGAGCCAAGACATGGAAACAAAGTGTCAATAGACAAATAAAGAAAATGTGGTATATATACACATGTATATTAAAAATACAGTCTATCCAGAAAAAGTCCAGCCATTGTTAATGTAACAAGAACCCTTTGCACGGCACTCACGTAACCTGGCAGCCAAGGAGAGTGGACTGGGATGTGCACAGGTGAACAATGACTTCAATCGCTGCGCTAGTCAGTGGGAGCAGTAGACACCATCGAGTGAGCATGTGTACTGTGTGGCTGTCACATTCAAAACCACTGAGCGAGTAGAACAACGAATCTGCATCGAATTTCGTGTTAAGCTTGAACATTCCTTCACAGAAACTACTCAGATGTTTCAGAAGGCTTTTGGGGACGCTGCAATGAGTGAAGCACAAATAAATGCTTCAAAGGTGGTCAAGCATCTGTTGAAAGTGATCCACGTTCCAGAAGGCCTGCAACAAGCACAACCCCTGAAAATGTTGAATGTGTACAGGCTGGAAACAACAAAGATCAGCAACTGACACCTGCAAGAAATAGGAGGTGATCTGGAGATTCCAAAAACTACTATGTCCGAGATTTTGACAATGTGTGTGGCAAAATTTGTGCCACACCTTCTGCTACCAGAGCAGAAAGAACATCGCACTGCAGTTGCTGATGACTTGAGTCAAGCACCACCCATGAACTACGTTTCCTCAAGGAGGTCGTACCCAGAGATAAATCGTGTGATCCTCCTACTTTGAAGGAGACTGAGGTGTCATTGTCCTATGTACAATGTTTTTTGTATCTTGTACCTTCTTCAATAAATGTCTTTTTCATATTACATGGCTGAATACTTTCTGGACTGACTGCACACACATACATCATATTTCTTTATATTCACATATATACACACGCATGGAATATTTTGCCATAAAAAAGAAGATCCTGCCATTTGCAACAACAAGGATGGTACTTGAGGGTGCTGTGCTTAGTGGAACAAATCAGAGCAAGACAAATGCCATACACACTCACTTATAGGTGTACTCTAATACCCTAACTCAAGGACTGAGAGATTGGTGGCTGCGGAGGATGGGGTGGGGTGGGGGGACTGGTGAGGGTGGCCAAAAAGGGTACAAATTTCAAGCTATAATATGAGTAAGTTCTGAGGATACCATGTACAGCATGGTCACTACAGTTAACAATACTGTACTATATACTTGAAGTTTGTTAATGTTAAAAGCTCTCACCACAAAAAATGAAAACAGTAAATATATGGAGTGATGACTAACATTGTGGTAATCATTTTGCAGTATATACCTATATCAAATCATCACACTGGACACCTTAAACTTAAAATACAGCCACAAGTAGAGGTCCCTGCCCTATGGCCACCCTGCTCTGGAGACTATGCTTAGAAACCATGCTCACACAACAACCTCCAGAGCCACGTAAAGGTAGGTACTGCCTTCAACAGACAGTGAATAATCCACCCTACATTTCAAGATCCATGAAAGGCCTCTGCTTTCCCCACTACAGAAGATGCCTGAAGAGTTTTAAAAAAAACAAGAGCTGTCATGTACTAAAAATAGCAGAAAATAGTTAAACTAAAATTGGTGAATTCAGCTGTGGCTGGTGTAGCTCAGTGGATTGAGCACTGGCCTGCGAACCAAAAGGTCACCAGTTCAATTCCCAGTAAAGGTACATGCTTGGGTTGCAGGCCAGGTCCCTAGTACGGGGGGAGTGCGGGAGGCAACCAATTGATGTATCTCTCACAAATCAGTGTTTCTCTCCCTCTCTTTCTCCCTCCCTCCCTCTTTCTCTAAAAGTAAATAAAACCTTTCAAAAAATAAAAACAAATTGGTAAATTCATCGTGGGTAAATTTAGACAGTGTCACTAACTAAAAAATGTAAGAGCATCAAACCCGACCGGTGCAGTTCAGTTGGCTGGGTGTCAACCCACAAAGCAAAATGTCACTGGATTGATTCCCAGTCAGGGCACATACCTGGTTTGCCAGTTCGAGCCCTGGACATAAGATTTTTTAAATATTTTTTTTTGCCTTACATGCCCCAGGACTTACATGTACAGTGTGATGATTCGATACAGGTATATACTGCATGTGCCCTGGGCCAGAATCAAATCAGCAAACTTTTGCTTTGCAGGATGACGCCCAACCAACTGAACCACACTGGTCAGGGCCTAATTCCACTCTTTGTTTTATTTCATTTTGTTTTGTTTTTTTAATGAAAGGCTTACTAAGTCAGGAACACCCAATATACATTGTAATGTCTGATTTGGGAAGAAATAAGCAGAATATTTGATAAAGTAGATAAGCTATTCAAGGAGATAAGACAAGTGCTAAACATGGCTGAACAGCAGTAGAAATCAGGGAATATTTAAAAGGTTAAATGATCACATCCCAAAGTTGCCCATTAATGGTTTAGAAAGTACCTTAATCAGTATCAAATGACACTGCTCTTTGCCTGACCTTACTAACATTTTAATCAGTTACCTGGATAAGATAAGCTTGCCACTTTGTAATCTGCTGAACCCAAGGATATCTCAAAAGAGAACAAAGAACCAACCAACTAAATAATGCTTCATAAAACAAGACTTTTATTGTATCCTTTGCTGCCAAACCCTTTCAAGTTCGTAACTGGAACAGCAGGAATTCCAATACAAAGGGATACTGTGTTATTTCCATCTACAGACTTACCTCACTTATTCACTTAACTGGTTTTCATCAAAGTGGCTCTTGAAATGTACTACTTTTCCAACAATGGCCTTTTCTGGGATTAGTGATTGTTCACGCAAACACATAAAATAAATATTCTATAAAGAATGAAATTTCAACATTTCAACCAAAGACACACTCAACAATTTACTCAATACAATGGTTTCCAGCTGAAATACATCGGGCACATTGATGTACTACACACATCTGGATAAACCCTAAACGCTTCACTTGGTGGACATATGCCAAGCAAGAGGAATGCAGAGCTACTATCATCTCCTACAACTCTTCAGGCTTTTCTGCCTAAGTTCTAGTTCCACATTGCTTAAAGGACTTGTGTTTGGCTTTTATTCCCACAAAGGTTATTATTATCTGTGCCACAATGTGACTTTTAAGTGCAGATTGAATGCAACATAACCCTCCAATAATGCTGAAATTGGTAAGGAAAATGGTAGAAAAAGAACAGACTTTGCAAAGAATGGTATCTCACCAACCACCACCAAGTTTTCTCTTCCTCCTTTGGCAAGTACAGTATGCCTTCATTTGATCACATTACAGTTTATGTTCAAAGTGCATTTATTTACTTTCAAACTGTGTTTATACCTACACAAACCAGTCTTCATTGCTAGATTAGTATATCCCTATGTGTGAAAATTGGTTGGTTGGGATGGAATGCAGCATAAGTTCCCATTAAAATCGATGAAAATATATTTTCATGTAACAGCTTTTCATGACTTAGTAGCAAGGTTTTCAAGAATGAAACCAGCTCTGGCCGGTCTAGCTCAGGTGATTGGAGCATCATTACATAGACCAAAAGGTCACAGGTTTGATTCCCGCACAAGGCATATGTCCAGGTTGCAGGATGTTGCGGGGTTCGATCCCTGGTTGGGACACATAGCCTGGTTGGGCAAGTAAGAGAAGGCAACAATCAATCTTTCAGTTATTCATTCATTCACTTATTCTCATTCGTTCATTCTCTCTCTACCCCCGCCACCCTTCAAGGAATTCTAAAAAATGTTCAGAGTGGGTAAAAAAAACATTTTTAACAATGAATTCAAGTCATTAAACAAATGCTAGGTACATTTAATTCCCAAGTTTCAGACAAGCAACAGAGTTCAGATAGTAAGAGATACCAGTCCTACCTCAAAAAAGAAAAATGTCTTCAGCCCCAGTTGGACTGGCAAGGGATACCTATACTCCAAAACAGACTAAAGAAACATAGGATGAGTGAGATCAACTCGCAGGAATAAGAAATAACCAAGGCTTAAGAATTTTAGCTGATTGTAATCATGACAAATTAGTATGATACTAAAATGACATTTCTTCTGAAGTTGAATAACATCCAGCCAGATTTTGAAAGGGCAGATTTGAGCAAAAGAAGGGAACAGATCACTGAACTAGAGTACTCAGGATATATTCAGCTGAACTTCAATAAAAAAAAAAAAAAACAAACAAAAGATTATAACAGGTAAAAATAAAGGATTCCAATAAGGATGATTCTATTCCAAACACTTTAAATGATAGATTAAACATGAAAGATTATCAAGAAGACATGGCTAAACTCAAAACTAAGATAAGTATCTCCCTGAGATAGAAAAAATAAAAATTCCAAACAGTAACCCATACCCAAGGCAGAGTGTAGGGAAAAAAGAGGGGGGGAGATAAGATGGCTGGATAACGGCTCTATAGCAAGCAAAGGTCGTAAGTTCAACTCCTACAGGTAACAGCAACAGAACAAAACCAGGTTTGCTGCTTGACACCAAGAGGTGGGGATGAGAATAAAATGTGCACAGTCTGGGGGAGGGGAGAAGGAGGAGGAGAAAGCTGGCATGAGGAGAGGGAGGGAGCGAGCGAGCGAGCACAAAATAATTAGGCTGCAAACCTACTACCTGGAACTATGGCTTTATAGAAGCTGGGCCCGGAGACAGCAAATCAAAGTTAACAATTACTCCTGAATATCACATATCAAGCCAGCATTCATACTTCCCCAACTGCATTGTGAGTATTTTTTCAGTTATTCTGTCGATTTATTTATTTCTTGTCTCCTTTCATACATCACCCCTGTTATCTCTTATTATTTGATTTCTTACAATTCTTAGAATTCTGGGTTGAAAAAAACAGTTAGTTGGGTCCTCTAGAAATTCCAAGTATGAATTTTGTTGGTGGCATCCCCATAGTATTAAATAAGTTTGTTGTCTTTTCAATTTCCTATGAATTGGTAGTTAAATTTAAAGGCCACATCAGATTCAGGATTATGACTTGAATGCAAGACTACCAACATAAGTCTATCAAAAGTGAAGCTAAAAGAAGAAATATTTTAAAAGCTAAAACTTTTCCAAAATTGAAGAAAGATCTGATTCCTATGATTCAATGTACATACACTAAGTACTAGCTGGATACACAGAAGTTCACCCACACAGTGCACTGTGGTAAAACTGCCAAATACCCAGTACAAAGAGATGCCACTTTATGGCAGTAACTAAAACTAGTAACTCAAAGAATTATTTTTTAAAATCTACTAAATTCACACGTTAGCCCATTAAAAAAATGAAATGCTATACAGTAGAACTTTGGAGAAAACAGTATCACAAAAAAGAAAACTCCAGAGGAAAAGTTGTGAAAGACCACATAAAACTTTGTAAGACTACATGCAAGAATATCTTATAACCTTGAGGTAAGAAAGGATTTCTTAAGACGCAAAGTACAAATCATAAAAGGAAAATAATGATAAATTCAACTAACTTTAAAATGTGTAACTTTTATTAACAAAGACACCATAAGAAAGCAAGACAAGCCACAAAGTGAAAGACATTTGTGATACATAATCAGCAAAGAATTAGTATTCAGAACATTTGAAGAAATATAAATCAAAAAGAAAAACCCAACAGCCATTCCAGGGAAAAAGGAACAAAACTGGCCAGCAAATATTTGAAAAGAGGTTTCCTCTCTGTAAGCAGAAATGCAAAACTTACAAGATATCAATTCATACCTAACAGGCTACCTGACTTTAGTATTTTCCAGTATCAAGCACAGGCAAGAATGTGGAGCCTTCACACACACACATTGGGGAGAGGAATAAACTAACACAATGCACTGGGAAATAATACATATGGCAACGGTAGTAAGGCTGGAAATGTACCTCTGCTGCAATTCAGCAATTGTACTACTGGCTCGATGTAACATCCAAAACAATTTATTCAAACTGCAAATCTCAACTCATTAATGGAGAGCAAAATCCAACTTAGCAGGGTTTGATTTCTTGTTCTTAATGAAATGGATTAGCATCACAGATTTTTTTGCCCGAGAAAATAACATAAACTTGTTATGTATATGATAATGTCCTGCATCTCATAACGCAAAATTTATTTTTTACTGCAAATGGTAACAACAAAGTCTTCAAAAACTCTATACTGAAACATGGATGGGTGCAAGTACACCAACAGACCTATGCAAGGTGTTCACAGCAACACTGTGTACAACAGCAAAAGAAAACTAGAAACTATCTAAATGCCCACTGTCAATCTTTTAAAAGAAAAAGGTAAGTGATTCAGCCAGCAAAATCAAGTTTATTCAAGAATAGCAGAGAAATTGCAATTCAAGACAAGCAAGCTATGGCAAACCAAAGGCGAGTCCAGAAGACGCAGGGAACATTCTTTCATAGAGGAAAGGAGGAAACCGTGAGGGGCTGTTTGGAACAAGAGTTCGTTGGAAAGGAGCAAGAGTTGGGAGTTATGGCGGCTTCTCACAGGTTAGGCTGCTGCTGGGCAAAGAGAAAAATCTTCCTTCTTCTTGCTGGGGTATGTAAAGTAAGTTTCAACGAGTAGTACATGGGTGAGAGCACTCTCTTCATTGCTTCCCAACTCCATTTTGGATTGATTTCGCACAATCAACAGGTAATAAATAAATTGGAAAATATTCATACAATGAAATTCTATGCAGCAATGAACATGAACGAATTACAACTATATACAACATGATGGAAGAATATCAAAACCATAAAGCTGAGGGGGGAAGGAAGTTGCCAAGAAACTCATACAGAAGGATCCCCTTTACAGAGTT
>VMDR010016882.1:0-20677 GCA_007922815.1 Macrotus californicus | reverse complement strand
AACCTATGCATAATCATCACACTGCACATGCTGTGTGTTGGGGGGGGTGTAATTTTTCTGATGAACCTACAGGCAAAGTGCAAAAGAATGTCACTATAGAAAATGTAAACGCAAATGAAAAAATACTACTGTAACAAACTGAGGAGAGGAAAAGACAAAAGATTGGGAGGAAATATAGTGCAATAAATACTTCATCCTTCATGTCAGGAAATCAACAAATACATTGCCGAATTAATAAATCAAGAAAAGAAAGTATTTGGTAATAATTTAAAGTTATAATAATGAGCATCAGAACAACTAAAAGTCAGAAACATTAAAAAGAACTTACTGGAAGCAGTAGGTTTTTCTGTAAACCTAAAAGTGCTGTAAAAGAATGTGTAAGTTAAGAAAAAAGTAGCTACCTGTGTGGAGTATGGAGATTGGTGACCTTTCTGCATGGTTTAAACATTCTCATTATGATTACTTTAATAATACGTTTAACCTTAGAGCAAGTATTAAGTAATACACTGAAACAGAATGGAGGGTTTTTGACAAGTACCGCATTTTGCCGTGTATAACGTGCGCCCACGTTTTTGTGGGCATTACACACGGGATTATTATACTCACAGTATGTAAGCGTTAAACCCATGTATAATATGCATCCTTATTTTTCCCTCAAAAATGTGGGCGAAAAAAGTGTGCATTATACCTGGCAAAATGTGGGTATATTTGATCCTTACGATGGTTATTTGTGTATGTATCTCACCCCCATAAACTCTTTGAAAGATTCTCGATGTATTTCCCGTAGTGATCAACACAGAACTTTCAGACCTATGTTCAGTTTAACAGGTTATATACAGGGTGGGGCAAAGAAGGTTTGCAGTTGTTTGTATGAAAAATAATGCAATAATTAATAAGTAATAATGCAAGAATAATTGCTTCACCTACTTGCAATTGTAAACTATGCAATTGCATATTTTGCCCCACCCTGTATAAAAATTTTAAAGAAATAGAAACAAAAAGGTTTCTTGCTAATTTTCATCGGCCACTTCATGTGTACAATACTGTTGAGTTAGGGTATTGGCTGGGAACCAAGGTCGTCTGGGTGCCATCTGCTGCCTGTCTGGCCTGCCTCTGCCCGTAGTTCCCTGGCTCTTCACTGCTTTCCTAAACTTATAGCCCTTCACTGGGCCCTGCCTGGCAATATGTGCATCCTTCTGCACATCTCCTTTTCCACTGCTTGTTCTCAAGGGCAGTGGCTTTGTGTTGTCTGGTCTCTGAATGTCCTTCCTTGCTAGAGACAGACCCATCCTACACTCCTCACCCCCACAAACCTGAGTGTACTTTGGCCTTTCCTGGTTCTGGAGTGCTATTCTGTGAAGGCCTTTCACTGATGCTGGGCTCACTTCTGAATTTGAGGTATATATATATACACATACATACATACACACACATACATATATATATATATATAAACTGGAATTAATAGAGAGTTGGAAATTAGGAAGGTATTTTTTAAAGATTTTATCTATTTACTCATAGAGAGAGGGTAAGGGAAGAGAGAGAGACAGAAACATCAGTCGGTGGCATGCGCCCTGACAGGGAACCAAGCCAGTCAAGCCAAGGGAGAGGAACTTAAACGGAGCCCTATCCCGGAGAATTTAATATGCTTTCTCTGTAGTTTACTGGTCAGGGTAACAGTGAATAACTTATGCCTGTGAAATCTAAAAGGTAAGAGAAGTTATGGCTGGCTCATAACATGAGAAAACAGAGAGTGTCATACAGAGGCAACCTGTACTCCCAGTATTTGTGAGGGAAATACATGTGGGAGTGTTTCTGGTGAGCCAGGGGCGGGCTACCCCTGAGCCAACATGAAAGTCTCACAAATCCTAAACAAGAGAGCTCCCTACTGGGGCAAGGGATCTCCACCAAGAGAGGCTGGGCAGGTGGCCTGCTGTAGGCCAGGGGACTGAGCAGCATCACAAACTACAGCTGAAATACAAGTAAGATCAGATCTGTCAGGGAAGCCTCAGGTGAAAGAACCCCTGTGGTGGTGAGAGCAGGAAAGGGAATCCAGCAAAGCTATCAGAATGGTTAATGAGAGAGTCAGCTGCTAACACTTTCAAGCCCAAAATGCACCAATGCCAGCACATACCAATGTTTACCAAGTGAGACATGTTCTCCCCACCTGTGGTAGGCAGGTTTCTAAACTGGCTTCCGTGATTCCTGCCCCGGGTGGCCAAGCCTTTGTGTGAAACCCCTCTCCTTGAGTGTGGGCAAAACCTGTGACTTGCTTCTACCCAGTAGACTGCAGCAAAAAGTGAAGGGATTTTATAAATGTGAGCCAAGTCCCTAATCATCTGACTTTAAGTAATCAAAAGGAAGACCCTCCTGGGTTGGCCTGACGTGATGAAGGAGCCCTTTAAAAGAGCATCTGGAGATCGGCGATGTTCTCTCCTGCCAGCCTTGAAGAAGCAAGTCACAGTGAGTCCCACAGGAGCAGGGCAATGAGTTCCGCCCACATCCATGGGTGCATGGAGGGGGATCCCAAGCCTCCAATGAGATCACAGACCAGCAGGCAACTAGACTGCAGCCTTGGGAGACTCTGAGCAAAGGACCCAGCTGGGCGGGCATTCCTGACCCACAGGAGCTGTGAGCTCAGAAATGGGTGCCACTAAACCACTGCACTTGTAGTAATTTGCTTCACAGCAATATAAGACGAATACATCACCCTCCGAACACCACAACTCTATGAGGGCTTGGGGGTCGAAATTAAGGTTAACAAGATGGGGAGGTGGTTAAATTACTCGGTGGGGAAAAGAAGAAAGAGAAGCTTGACCAGACCCCCTCTGTCCCTTTGCAAGCAGTCAGTTTATGGCAGGACCTAACTAGGAGAGGAGAGAGGTCATAACTTTACATAAGGATTCGTTTTTAATTATTTGGAATTGGGTTCATGGGGTGCATGAGTGTAGACCACCCTGCTGCACTGGTTTTCAAGAAAGGAAGGAAGGTGGCAACCAGCCCCACAGTGTGGAAATTAACGGGCAGCGCAAGAAGCAGAAGTCGCTCTCAGATAACACCCCTCGAGTCTCGCTGGTTTGTAGTGTCACTTGGTTACACTGAGATCTCCACATAACAAATTGGAATTGCTTATGCCTGATGCCATCTTTCACCCTCGTAGACTGTCCAGTTACCCACACTGCCAGAAACCATTCAGAAGAAGCTCCAAGCCTCCCACTCCCCTCAAAAGACTTCCTTCATCCTCATCTGTTCCATCTTCAGCCTCGTCCCTGCATCTGCTCAGCTCCGGACTTCCTGACCTCATTTTTTCTTTCGAGCCTTCATGTCTTTCTTTAGACCTGGTAGATCTGTTCTCTCTGGTTAGCTTTAGCTTTAGTCCTCTCGCTGCAATAAGGTCTCTCCCTGGGCCCATCTACTTGTGTCTACGCTGGGTAGCTCCCATGCCTGACCAAGCCCTGGTCCTGCAGACCCAACCTTAGCACTGGTCCACTTGATTGGTATCCCTACCAAGACCATCACAACCTCCCACGATGGGGGATCCAACAGAAGTTGGGTATTCACAGCAGTCTGCTTACGGGGAGAGAAATCATAGGAAGAGTGGCCAATGCAAAGCACGGCCTCCAGGGCACGGGCTGCAGGCACAGCTGTGTGCTCGTGTATACACACACACACACACACACATGAATCTTGGGAGCAAAAACAGTAAGAATTAAAGACACTTTTCATTTGGTGACTGCTGTAGGTCCATTTTTCTCTTCTGGGTCCATGGTGAAGCCACACTAAATGGTCCAGCCCAACGGATTAGAATCACAAATCCTGAGGGTTTCAAAGGGCCTTAAAGGAAACTCCCAGACAGACCCACAGTATGAGAGATGGCCTGTGACAAGCCACCTACTGCAAGTGCAGACCAAATGCCCCTGCTGTACCTGTGAAATTGGAGGAGCTGGAGGGCAATCTCATCACCAAAGCTGCCCTTCTGTTAACCACACCTAGAAGAGTGCCCAGTATTTGTCCATGTTCCATCAGGGTCCACCAAATGGATGAATGACTCAAGGAATCAATTAATTCCATCAGTGCCGTATTTGCTCCAAGATGACCCTGCGAGTGTGGGGCTTTGCCAAACAAGGGGACACATGCAGCCCCACGCTCTCTCTCCTGCTGCCCCTCTCTCCCCCTCGCCTTTTTGTCCGCCTGCATCAGTTTTGTCTACGTCTGTGTCAATGCCCCCAGATCTCTCTTGCTGACCCTTGTGAGGCTGCTCTACTCCTACTCTCTCGATTTTTCTTCTCTCTCCCTCTCATGCCTCTGTGTCACCCCACTCCCTCCCTCTCTCATTCCATGGTACCTCTTCTCCCCATCTTTCCTTCCTCCCTTTACACCACCTGCCCCCCCGCCCCTCACCTCACAGGCCCATCCATTTTCATCTGTCCCTTTTCCTACCACTTACCTGCCATAATATTAGTTTGAAGTACATTTTATTTGTTATGTCTATTGATTAAAGTTTTATGTTCCCTGTTCTTAATTAACTTATCATTCATTCTGCTCCCATATATTGCTGTTGCATATTTTAAACAATAGATAGATTGCTGATAAAGCTATGTGTAAATCAATGTTCGGTAAACCAAATCATATTTCAAATGTACTAGAACTTGCTAGATGAAGGAACCTATGATGAAAAATTAAGCAATCTCCAATAACGCATATTTTGGTAAATCTGCAGTTTCAGAAAATGGCCATGTAAAAATAAAACAAACTCGTTTTAATGTCACCACAATCATTCTGCCCCAGTTTTTGTTGATCTCCTTAAGATAGATATTAGATCTCGAAAAATGTCTGTAAAGGACTAAATTCCCCTGGGAGGCTCTTCTTTATGAAAATGGAATTGTTGGAAGATGAAAGATGAATGAGAACGTGCTCAAAGTCTGCAAATTCATAAAAGGTAAAAATACAAAGAACGTTCATTCATTATACATGTGCCTGTTCAATTACTATTATATTCCAGGCACTCTGGTAAGTACTGAGGATAAAAACTTGATTAAGACATATTGCTTGCCCTCAAGGACTCAACAGTCTAAGCGGGGACAGAAACACATAAATAATTTCAAAACAATGGGTATGTATTTTAAATAACAGTAGCATACACTTTTAAGAAGGCTCAGCAGTGGCACCAACGGGAAAGCTTCACAAAAGTAGAAACGGGGTGTGGTCTTACTGCTGTCTGATCGCCAGTGCCTGGCACGGAGCCCTCTCACAGCGTTACATTGTCGAATGATCTTCTCTGCCACGGTGGGAGTGGGAAGGACCAAAACCATAGAGGTTTCAAGGAGGAGATGTGTAAGCTGGGCCTTCAAAGAGAATCGATGGAACGAGTGTCCCATGTAGAAGCGAGGACTTTAAGGGACAGAGGGGCGGTAGAATGCTACACGTTCAAAAACCAATTTCAAGCAAGCACACACCACTCACAAAAGCCCTCTCTCCGATTATCAGGAGGAAAAGGAACTTAATTTCTTTTATGTGTAGTTCACCATCTTGTTTTTTCTCTTTGTCTCTGTTTTTACCACTGAGTTGCTTCCTGTCTCCCTATGCCTCTTTGTCATAACTGGTTCTTTAGAGGTCTCTCCGTCTAATTCTTGCAGCTGCCAGTTCTCTTCTTTGCAGACTCCTGAGCTACCGTTGCATCACAACTCTTTGAGGTATTTCCCTACCATGTGTATGTTGGGGCAAAAGTATGCTACCAAGTCTAATACGTCCTTGGTTGCCCCTGAGTACCTGTTAGAGATGGTAAACCTACTCTGTAGGTTTCCACAGGCAGCACAAACATACATCCAGAAATTTCTAGGACAGTTTTTATCTCAAACACTCTCTTCTGTTGTTCCCCAAACCTGCAGAGTCCCCGAAGTTCGGAATATTTCATCCCTTATCTATGTCTCCGAGTCCGATCTCACAGCATGAAGCAGCATAATAAAATCTTTTTGTTACACCATGTATCACACACAATTTTGGGTTCAGAAAATCTGGAGACCAGATTCATGGGTCTTGTCTCACGTTGACAATGTTAAGTCCTAACATTTGCTGCAATGACTTCCCTTCTCCATGGCTACTCTAGGAACAGGAGCTACGTGCTTGTAAGGGTCGTGCAGCATATAGGCTGAAAACTGGAGGTCATCCTTGTCACCCTTAGGGAGGACAAGGGAGATGATACAGATGGCAAGGCAGGACATACAGCATAGGGGCTTTGCAGCCAGACAGGCCTAAATTCAAACTTCCTCTCCACCACTTACTAGCCAAGTAACTGCCTCTCGGACTTGGTATCAGCCCATCTAAGTGCTTGTTCTGCTCCCCCTGGGGATGGAATGGAGGTAGGAGGTCCTCTCTGAGCGATTGAAGTTTGTCACCCAACAGTACCTAGTGCAGTTAATGAAACAGGTGCCTCTGGCCTTCTCCACCACCCTTCCCAGGCCACCTTCTGTCAATAGCCACACATGCTCCTACATCACGCTCACTTGGAGGCAGGGCCCAAACTCTAGCCCTTGTCTCCTCTGATTAGTCTCCCATTGACTCTCCCTGCTCTGGAGTCCCCAGGCAATGACACCCAAAGTATCTCTCACCCTCACAGCTCCTGCAGCGTTGTCGTGGGTCCTTACCTAGGGGTCATGAGCTAGGAAAGGGCTCTTCACAAACCTTAGATTTGCATCCTGGCCATCCAATTCTCACGTTTCTTACCCCTCAGGAATGCTGCGTGACATTACACAGGTCTGTCCCACACAGTGTGCCCAGCCCAGTGGAGGAGGGCACGCCTCTGCAGCCATGTAAGTGCAAGGCTGTGTCTTTTCCTAAATCACGCAGACGCTGTATGTGCCAGCAGCGGCCCTTCTGCTGCCCGAGCGAGTGCTCTCCGGGAATCCGCCTCACACTGCCCAGTTCGGCACCCTAACCCACCCCCCTCCCCGCTGCTTGCCTCCCTCTCCTTCCTCATTGCCCTCCCCTCACTGACCCCACTGTCTTCTTGCAGATTTTACTCTCTCATGTGTTCCTCTCTCTACTCCCCTATCATCCCTTTCACATGCCTTAGTCATTTTATGGAAGTATAAAGACCTCAGATTTCATCCAAGTTTTACCAGATCCTCTCAATTCTGACTCCCAGCGATTCCAGCACAGCCGTCTGAAGCCGAAGCACGAGAAGTCTGTGCCGCAAAGTGTGGTCAGTCATTCCCTAAGAGCTAAAATACGCACCCAATTTGCATGACTATTTGCATTTGTGTATAAATTATACATCAATGTGTACCCTCCCCAGACAGTGAGTTACAAAAATAACTTTGCTACTTTCAACCTATCATTGCTCAATTTTTTCTCTCTCCCACTTGCCACAACACCCACACACACACATCTTTTCAGTCCTCAGGAGAAACAGAGTGATAAAAAAAAGAGGGGAAAATGAAAGCATAAGATAGAGTGAAGTAGAGGAGAAAATGGAACAGAGGAGAGAACAAAGATGAGCAAAGGAAATTGTCAATGAAATAATAAATATCTGAGTAATGAAATAAAGGCTACCACTGTAATGAGCTCCTGGGGATGACTCAACACAATCTACTCCATAACCAACAAACAAAATAAATTTAAGATAAAGCAAAATAAATGTAATATAAAACATAGGCAACCTCTCCAAAATTGCCTACTTATTTCAGGTAAAAAGTATTAGGATTTAATTTCTAAGGAAAGTGTCCTTAATAGGTCACTTTGGTAGGTATCTGTAGTTTTAGTCTTTTGACAGTAGCCCAATGTCGTAAAATACTTCAGCTACAACAGATTGGTGCCCACATCAAACAGGCTCCTGTAGAAGGATCAAGCAAGACCAAGTGTCTAGGAGACAATGCTTGTCCTGTAAACCTACTTCACTGAGAGCTTCTCTCCCCCACACACTCCACCCACCCAATTCAGTTCTCTAGGTACCCAGCTATTCACTACAGGACTCCTACATCCTGGACCAATCACATTTTATTTTTCATAGGAATCTGGACTTGGGATGCAAAGATGCTGGGTAGCAGGAGCTCTTCACTGGAGTCAGAAGGTCAGTTCGCCCTTTGGCAACAGCCAACTTCAACGGGACAGAAGGAAGGAAGCACAAATAACAATCAACAAGAAAGAAAGCTTGAGGCTGAGACCTGTCCGTGCCGAGGTCCCACAGGTTCCTAGCTCCTGGCTGCAGTCCCATTTCTGCCCTTGGGAACTCAGAGACACCCCTGTGTCCTTATAATAAATTCCCTTCCTGCGTCAGCCTGTTTGGGTAGCTTTCTATTATTTGCATGAAAAGAACCCTGACTAAGAATATTTTAATCCAATTAATCTAGAGACATTTGCCATTTAATTTTGTATTTCTAATAATTTCTTAATATATTTGAAGTGTTTTGTGGCTGATAGAACTTTCTTTTCATTTTCTATCAAAAAAAGTTGAACTCTTCAGGGAATAGCCTACCTTTGTCTAATGAAGTTTTCTTAACTGTGTTATATTTTCAGCCATTAAAGTATCAGATACTGTAGGTACACGTATCACTTTGTGTTGCACAATAGATTATGATTTTGCAAATCAAACTTCTTGAAAAATAAAATACATTGAAGTTCGATAAAATTCTCACCCGTGGGTCTCACTTCTTCATTTCTGCCATCAAAATACCAATACCTCATTAAATGTGAACAAACATTGGAAATGTGCTAATTCAGTTAATAAATGCATGGAAAGAGCAACGGCAGAAATAATGTACAAAAGCAGCAAGAAGGAGGCAATAATAATGACAAGCAATAAGTTTGAGAAATTCTGCAAGGCAGGCTGCAGGCTTGATAAGTAATTTATGACAGTAGAAAAGGAAGTGGAACATGGTAGAGGATCAGCAGAATCTGGAAGAGGAATCGGGACCTGTTCTCTCAGCCACGTGGTGTGGAGCTCTCACACTTGAATATGGGAACCCCCTGAGTATTCTTCCTAATTGTTTGCGTAGCCCTAGGCAAAGGCCAATTAAGATCAAATGCACACCCTTCATGTTGCACAGTGTAGAAGCAGTAATTCTCAACTCATTGTTTTAAGTTTCAACAAAGAAATATACTGCAAGCTCATGCTACTTACTGATACGATAATTCACACAATGTTTTTCCTCATGGTGGGCACCCACTGGGAACGACACATGAACAAGAGACATGAGCCCTGCCTTTAGTAGATACAGGTTTCAGTTCAGTCCTAGGTTCATGCTCTACTTCCTCCAGTCACTGATGCTAATTTAACTAAAGTTGGGTTGAAATACATAAAACCATAATTATCGTTATTAATATTGAGTATCTACTCTATGCCAGAGACTATATTAGGTGTTTTCTGTACATATTACATATATTTGCTTTATAACTGTACAAAGTAGGTATTATTCCACCTATTTTATAGATAGGGAAATTGAGGCTCAAAGAATTTGGCCAAGTCACACAGTAAATAAATGAGGATGCCAGGGCTGAACCCAAGTCCCTCTTAATCCAGAGTCTATATATTTCTATTTCATCTGGACTCCACATAAACTACACTAAACTGTCTCTGCAAAATGAAAAGAGAGGTATTCATTCAATCACTCAGTTGCTTATTCATTAAGTTGTATTTATTTTTTATTGAGTGTTCACTACCAGGCTGCACAACTTCAGGGGGCACCACTCACAATGTACCCCACATTCGTCTCTTCCTCACTGCACAAGAACTGGAGCCCTGGAACCTCGTGCCTTACAGACGCTGCCTACCACTGGACAAGGCGTTCTGAATGATACGAAAGCAAGGAAGACAGTCTTCCATGAGGAAGGAGCTTATTGTTGATTGTGGGGATAAAGAAAATCCTCATTAACAAAAGAAAATATAATAATGCCTCAAGCAAGGTAAAAATACAGTGGACATCCCAAAGCAGGCATCCAATATTCGAAAGGGCTGCTCGAGAAGATTAATAGAGGAGTCTTGAATACCATGAGCAATTTGCTGACTGCACAGGTGGCCTGCCATGGCCCACCGCTGCCAAACACGTTCAAAGACACCACAAGCGAGGCGAGTGGGAAAAGCTTTTTACATTTTTTAATCTTCAGTGAATTATCTTCCTCTGTGCTATGAGTGTAAGCAAATCATTCTCCCGCCTCCTTCCAGCTTCACCTCCTCCTGCATTGCAACACACACACACACACACACACACACAAACACACACACTACAATTTCAATTCAGAATTCATCTGTGTTCCCCTCCATTTGGGTTTCAGTGATTCAATTTTAGGAAATGCAAATACATGTTCTCTTGCTACCTTCCCTAGCTCAGTAATCACTTGTCAGTACACTGACTATAGATGAAATTAAAGGACGTCTGAAAAGACCTGTGATTCTAAGAATAAACATTAGAGAAGATTAAAAAGTAATAAATCCATATTTGGACTCCAAGTAAACTTCCCTTCACGTTATTTCTTTGGCTCATGGATATCTGATAATGTGCTTTTCCTAGAAAGTTAAGTATAGTAGGTCAGGGATCCAATTTTGATATTTTTTTTACATATCTAACATGATCTATTGCGACAGTTTCATAAAAATACAAAATTGATGCTAATCACACATGTATGTGACTGCATACACACTTGCACCATGCAAGTCCCCCACCCAGAGATAAAGCACTGCTGTTCATTTCTCTCCTTCCACTGGTATCTAAGTTTTTACTGTTACCCAGGAAGGAAGATATTAATTTTTTGCTCTAGTGGTCAGAAGATTAGAAGCATTAAAACAGATGCACCACAGTCATGTTTACTTGAAAACTTTTTATCTAAAGACCAAAAGGAAGCAAATCTAATTGATAGATACATGAAACAGGGCTGCATTCTCAAACAGATTATTTTCTTGCTGCTGACTTCCCTCTCTTGCTCTATGCAACACCTCATCTTTGCAAATATAGGGTATGCTTTCCAATGAATCTCAGGAAATTCTCCCCGTCACTCAGGGAGCAGTCTTCTGTGACATGGCACGTCCCTTCACAGGTGGCTACACCTGCTGAGAAGACATCAGAGATTCCACATCGAGAAGAAAAGCCACGAAACCGAAGGCTCAAGTCAAGTATAGATTTCAATGAGAAAGGTTGTTTCAGTTAGGGAAGGAAGGAGGTTGGGTAGGTAGCACAAAACACGGTTGTCCTCTTTGGGACAAACTGAGATGCACAGATCAGGGCCTTAGAGCAAAGAAAACCTGCCTGATCCTCAGAAACGAGGGATTCATAAAATACCGATTCCTGGGCCCCACCCCGAAACTGCTGAACGTAAAGCACTGGGTACTGAGCCGAGGAACCTGTACATTTTCAAAGTGCACCAGATAAGGGAACTTATTCATGTCTGGAAACCTGGCCTTATAAGACATGCAAATTCATACCGTTCTGTCCTCGGAGAAGTCAGTCTCAGCACTGTTGTTGAAGATCCTGGAGCAGAGACAAGTCACTGGGATCCCAGATTCTGGGAACTCTGGGAACTCTGAGACCCAGACTAAGGTGGGAAACTGAGGGGCAGAGGAATAGCAGTGCTCAGTGAGCGAACCACAACAGAAGATGGCTATAGTTTAGACATGAGTTCACAGCTGTGGAATTAAGTGGCAAGGCTAGGAATGGGAAGGGAAATCACATGCAAAAGATGTGGTACAGGAAAACCTGATGGAATGTGTTGGTGAGACACACAGAGGTAATCGTGCTGTATTCAGACACAGTGGTTCTGAGACTCGGGTTTGTGTCCCAGAGCCAGCACTTTCTGTTCCTCTGCACAATGACCACGCTGCTTCTTGTCTGCACCACTGCAACAGCCTCCTGACCAGGGCCCACATGGCCCTTTTTGTTCATTCCCTGCCAATCCATTCTCTTCCCCACAGAACAGGATCACCTAAAAATGCAAATCCGATCATGTTGTTCCCTCACTTGTATGCTGCAATAATTCTTAGGACAAAGATCAAAGTCCTTAATATGACATCAAGGCCCTTCATGGTCTGACTCAGCCTCACCTCTTGCTACTCTCCCTTCCAGGTCACTTTCCCACCTACATTGTTTTCTTTGTTGCTTTGAATCACGGTTTCCTCACACAGCCACCCCCAAGGCCCAAGACTTAAAGGAATGCTGTCTTGTATGCCCCTCCCCAGCCCTGACTCATCATTCAGATCTCAGGTCAAGCATCAATTCTGCAGTCAGGAATTTCCTCACCTCCCAGTCTTTGTCAGGTTCCCACACTCCCTATACTTGTCCTCTGTTGCTCTTCTTATGCATGCAGTAAGGTATATTTTGGTGAGTACATGGTTAGTGTCTAACTCTCCCACTGGTATCCAAACTCCACTAAGGTGGGACCATACCTTTTAGTCTACAATCTACCAAGTGTGTAGAACGACAGTGCCTGAAATACAAGGTCTGTCCAGAATGTATCCAGCCATGTAATATGAAAAATAGAGACTTTTATTGAAAAAGATGCAAGATATAACAAACATTATACATAGGACAATGACACCTCGGTCCACTTCAAAGTAGGCACCTTAGGACCTCGCACAGTTCTCCCAATCGCCATCAACTACTCCATTGTATTTTCCCGAATCTCATGAATGGTCTGAAATCTCTTCCCTTTCAAAGGTGATTTTAGTTTTGGGAAAAGCCAGAAGTCACAGGGCACCAAATCTGGGCTGTAGGAGGGCTGAATCATCTGTGTGATTTGATATTTCACCAAAAACTCTGCACAAGATGTGATGAATGAGTGGGTGCATTGTCATGATGAAGCTGCCAATCACCAGTTGCCCATGGCTACAGCCTTCTGAATCATTCAAATAGTTCCGGTGGAGGAATGTTCAAGCTCAATGCAAAATTTGATGCAGATTTGCTGCTCACTCAGTCATTTTGGATGCGATGACTACACAGTGCACATGCTCACTCAATGGTGTCTGCCACCCCCACTGACTAGTACAGTAAAGTCATCATAGTTCACACATGTGCATTCCAGTCCACTCTCCTTGGCTGCCAGATTATATCAATGTCAAGCAAACTGTTCTTGTTATATTAATAATGGCTGGACTTTTTCCAGAGAGACCTTGTATTGTAGATATTGTATTTTGGGTGGGGGGGGGGAAATAAAGCCAATATACTTGGATGAGTAAGAAAACGAGAGTACCATCAAAATCAGGGAAAAAACAAAAACAGAATGAAGGGTGGACACTGGCTGACAGCAGCAAAAGCAGTTAGACTTAAGTAAAGATGATAAAAATTACAATGACATTTGGCTTTAACAGATAATTGGTAATGTATGTTGTACTCCAAGGCCGAAAATGAAGACTTGGAACATATAATTATATGTGGTAGTTAAATCCTGAGAAAGCCGAATGGAAAAGTACATATAAAGAATATTAGAGAACCACATATTGAGCCTCTCGAGGAATATCCATGGTTGGGGATGGGAGGGCAATGAGAGAAGAAAGCCATGACCAAGCAGGCCGGTGTAGTGAAATAGAGAGCACTACGGAGGGGTTTTCCAGATCTGAACTGTCAAAGAAGGGACATGCTGCAGTGAAGACAGAGACGGTGAGGACTGAACAGGCCACTTGGCGTTGGCACAAGTTTGCTCCTCAAAAGCTGAGCACTTGAAACTCTATCATGAAGAATGGATAAGAGGGTTGGGAAGGTAGAAAAAAAGCCCATTTCCAAACACCTCCCACATGTACATCTGCAAATATAGTCTCAGCATCTCGATTCGGTCATTGTGCCCGGCAGCAGGCAGATCAGAGGCTCTCGGGAAGGCATGATAAATCCAAAGTCCCTTCCTCAGTTAAAACTCCACTTTCACTTTGTTCACGAGCATCAATCCGGAATACTTGCTGACCTGACGCACATCAGGTATTCGGCAGTGGCTGGTCACCATGCTTTCCCATGGCCTTATGGATGGTGACATTTTGTTCTTATTAAGAGATATTAAAGAAGTCACCAGCAATGAAGGAGCTTTGCCCAAATCTTCCCCAGATTAGAGGCCAAATAGGTTTTAATCTGAACGAATCATGTCACACATCCTGAATGCATGTTTATTGATCCTGATGGTGATGTTGTGGCTTTTGATCTACCCTCAGTGTACCCACTTTTATTTCAGCAGAGCAGAATGTACTGTTATAAATATCTGTGGAATATTTCATTAAATGTACATGCAAAATTCCAAATACATAGCAACATTTTTTCTTGAGATGCTAACTGGCAAACACAAAGGGAGAGTGGTTTGAGACAAACACTGAAAATGTCCATTGATGAGGCTTTATACTTGTCTGTAGTGATGCTGACACCCTAAAATGTGTAAACAATGAGTAAGATAAAGATCAGAGGTCGCTTATTTGAGTTTTCATAACACCAGAAGGTAATACTAGAAATCGATGCATGCATTCTACCATCTAGCTTCAAGCTCAGAAAAAAAGAGAGCTGAAAAAAACTGGAATTGACCAGTTTCCATCCATAAGCGACCACTAGAAAAACTACTTTCTTCAGCATCAATTAACAGATAGATGAAAATCTGATTGCAGAAAGGAGTTCTACCAAACTATTGCTCCCTAGTTCACTTTCAGGTCCAGTTCACTTGGCAAATGTGCCCACCTCTGGATAAGCCCATCCATGGCCCTTTAGCACCAGTGACATAAGTGGTCAGCTATCAGAATGTTCGCATGTGACTTTAGGGACCCATGCCTAAGCTAAAGGAGAAGGCAGACAAGAGAGAAGGAAGTTAAACTCCTCCGACCCCTTGCTTTGACAGCCTTCCCTTCCCTACCCTCCTGTCCACCCAAAGGGGAGATGTGTTCATTACAAGGGGCCCTGGCTATATGAAGAAGTCCTAATGGTTTTAATTGTCTGCAACTTCATGATAAACCAAGTGCGTGTTATCTAGAAGTATAAGAGAGTAGATGGCAGTCCCTCTCTCTCCTCAGTATATTCAGACCACACCTCTGACATGTGTAATCCACCCCAGGAAGTAGACAACCTGAGGCAAGTTTAAACCGCAGCAGACAGAAGCCCGCAAAACAAAGTCAATGTGAAGGCAAGTTAAAGAAACCAAGGATATTCTGCTTAGAGAAGAGTAAGATGGGGTGTTAGGTAGGGCAGAAAGACAGGAGGGTAACAAAGCATCGCTGAGCTATACCAATGTCACTGGTTCCTCCACCTTCCCGACGGACTGAAGCATTGTGAGTGCAGCGGTCATATTGTTTTTGTGTTGGGAATTCAGGGCAGTTTGGGCCTATAATAATTACTCAATAAATATTTGTTTAAACAAGTGAGTGGCTGATAATTGCCTTCAAGTTTTCAAAGAACTGCCTTGCAGAAAAGTGAGATTTGTTCTTTATGGCCCCAAATAACAGAGCCGAGAACAAGAGGTAGAAGGTAGAAGGAAATAGCGCTTATGTTAGTACGAGGAAGAGCTTCCTACAGAGCTCTTCTTTAGAGAGTGAGCACTTCTTCCCTGGAGGCGCCCAGCAGAGGCCCTTGGAATCTGGGGCAGTGGAGACTATGCAGAGGAAATGTACATATCAGGTGGGTTTCCCTCCATCAGGGCTCTCAGTCCTGGATGCACATTAAAATCACTGAGCGTTTCTTATTTTTGCTTTAATACAGACACCTAGGCACAATCCCCAGGAATTTGGTTTCAATTGGTCGAAGGCATCAGTACTTTTAAAGCACTCTCCGGGTCCTCCTAACGTGCAAATGCATTTGAGAATCACTAGTCTAGTTGAACTTTAAAGTTACTTTAAACTCAGACTCCAATTCCACATCTGAGGACACAAGTGTTTCCATTCAAAACACCCTAATTCTGACTGACTACCTAATTGATTACATGCTCTCTAACACTGGTTAAACTAATGAAGCCTCTAAGGCAATATTCCAAACAGAAGGCTAGAAAATTGGAGAAAGACAGAGAGAGACACAGAGAGAGAAGGAACGAGGGAGAGAGAGAGAGAGAGAGAGCTGTAATTAAAGCAGATATCCCGGTGTTTCATTTGAAAAATCTAAATAATCAAATTTGTACTTTGTAAAAATTTCAGAAATGCTGCCTGTCTAAACATGCAAAGTTCCTCTCCTGACGTTTCCTGATATGGCCTCATCAGCAGTTGGACCGCCAGGAGGTATGGATTTAATCAAAGGCCTCGGAATTCTCAGATCTCCAAGGCTGGCTGAGACCTTTCAGCCTGAGGACTGAAAGTATCGAATGGGAATGGGAGGCTACATATGGTTGTTAGAATACAAGTAGGTGACAATCAGATAATTTCATATGCTGCTTTTTATCCTGAACTATTTTTGTGTTAGTGCGCTCTTCAGCAAATGAATAATTCACTTATATTTCAAATGTATTTTAAATACGCCACATTTGAAAGCAGGGTAAGACATAGTTAAAGAATATGTTATCACTTTTTAATAGGTTGAAAAGTGGTTTGGGGGTTGGTCTAGATAAAAGAAGACAGTCAGCTTGTACATCTGTAAAAACAGAGAAAGGATGGGCACTGAACCTTTTCCTTCAATCCAATAATGAGAGGCAAATGCCATCCCACAGCATCTATAGTTCAAGTTTCCCTTCACTCGCCTTCTATGACCCTGATTTTGCCACCTGAGCCTGTTCAGTATGTGGTTGCCACTACCTGTGGCTTCTGGTGACTGAGAGTTCAATAGGTTTACATTTACATCCTTAGAAAAGAACATAATGCTAGAATAAGTTTATCATATCATTAAAATATAAAGTCTTAAAAACACACTGAGACAAAGAAAATTAATTTTCAACATAGAAAGTCGGAGGTGGGGAGGCACAATGCCATGTCCATAGGAAGTATTCAAAGATTCTAGAATGCAGTGACAAAGGACCAGTTCAAGCTGAGACAGGTATGTCATATCAATCATTCAAGTAACACAGACACTGCTCTTTAAAACTGCATGTTTAAAAAGAATGGTTAGGTGTGATTTAAATCATTCTTAGTAAACAGCTTAACAAATTGAAAACAGCCCTGGCTGGTGTGGCTCAGCAGATTGATCACCGGCCTGCAAACCAAAGAGTCGCTGATTCAATTCCCAGTCAGGGCACATGCCTGGGTTGCAGGCCAGGTCCTCTGCAGGGGTGCATGAGAGGCAACCACACATTGATGTTTCTCTCCCTCACTCCCTTACTCCCTCTCTGTCTAAAGTAAATAAATAAAATCTTAAAAAAAAAAGAAAAATTGAAAACATTATCTTCGAGAATAAAAATCCTGCCTGGTAGCCCTGGCCAGGTGGCCCACTTGGTTGGAGTGTCACCCTTACACACCAAGTATAAGGATCTGATCCCCAATCAGGGCATATACCTATACCTAGGTTGCAGGTTCAGTTCCCAGTCAGGCAGCATATGGGAGGCAACTGGTTTCTCTCTCACATAGATGCCTCTCTCTCTCTCTCTATCTATCTACCTATCTACCTATCTATCTCCATATCTCCCTTCCTCTCTCTCTAAAATCAATAAATACATCATCAACTGAGGATTGGGAAAAAAAGTTTTTTAAAAAGAAAAAGAAAAAAATCCTTCCTGATACTTTAAAATAAACTCATAGCCTCCAAAATTTATTTTTAAAACCATTGTCTTTTCTTACTCTGTTTTATTTATAGTAAGTTCTTTGATATAGCAGAAACAGGAGTAGGAAGCTCTGAGGTGAATAGGATTTTCAATTTTAAATAGGATGATCAGGGAAGGCCTCACTTAGAAGATGGCATTTGAGCAAAGACCCTAAGGAGTGAATGAATTATCCATGCACATATCTGGAGAAAGTTTCAGGCAAAGAGAACTGCAAGAGAAGATCTCATGAGGCAAGAATGTGACTGCAGTATTGGGAGCCAGTGTGGGAGGTGACAACACACAGTGAGAGAGGAGGAGACTATTAGGACATTAGTTCAGAAACAGGTGACAAGCCTTGTAGGCCTTTATAAGGACGGAGTGAACTGTGTTTGAGCAGAGGAGTAGCATGTCAGACTTTGGTTTTCAAAGGATCACTCTGCCTACCGTGTTGAAAGGCAGCTGTGCAGGGCCAGAGCAGACGCAGGGCCAGAGCAGGTGCAGGGCCAGAGAAGACGTGGGACAAGCACCGCAATAAACCAGGTGAAAGATGATTGCATTCAGAATCAGGGTGATAGCAGGAGAGGTGATAAGATGTGGTCAGAATTCTGGATATTCACGTATTTTGAAGATAAAACTATTGCTTCAAATAGCTCATTTGAAGAATAGGCTATTCCGATGCACTGAAAGTAGAATATGAGTGAAAAGGTAAGTTAAGGATGATTCCAAGAGTTTGGACAATAAAAGAGAAGAGCTGCCCTTGACTAGTGAGGAAAGACGAGGAGGAGCATGTTTAGGGGAAAACGGAGGTTCAAAATGAGACATATTAAATTTTCAACATGCCCATTACAAATGAAGAAGGACAGTTAAGCACATGACTATGTGTGTGTTCCAAGTCCATCAGGGAGTTTACGGCCAGAGATGTGAATTTGGGAATCTTCAGCAGACAGAAGGGATTCCAATCCATGAATCTGGACAGACACACGTGTAGGCAGAACAAGGAAGACAGCCAAGGGCCAAACTCTAGAAAACCCAGTATTGCGAGGTCAAGAAGAGCAGCATGCACCCATCCAGGGGACTGAGATGGAGCAGCCAATGACCACTGACAAGCAAGGAAACCAGAGAGTATTCTGTCCTGGAAACCAAGGGACAAAACTGTTTCAGATAAAAGAGTGTAACCCAACATGCTAACTGTTGCGATAGAGCAATTAGAATCAGAGCTGAGACTTGACCTCCGTTTTTAGCAATAGGGTGAGCACTGCTGGTCATTGTAAGAGTAGCTTGGTCGGAGTGGAGGAGGTGAAAAGCTTGTGTGGAATGGATTCAAGACAGGAGCAGAGGAAGTGGAAAGAGCAGGTATAGACAAATCTAAGCAGCCACCACTGACTGCAGGAGACAATGAAGAACTAAACAGACATATCCCCCAACCTAAGCAGAATCCCACACACATAGAATGGGCCCATATTCCTATTCTCAGAGGAAGGAAAAAGCTGCTTATCTCTTTGTAATAAGGTGAGACATTTTTCTTTAACTGCTCATTTTATCAGCATACCTGGCTTCTGAATCTAAAGTCACAGTGTTCCTGTTCAATGTGACAAACTCAGGTGGCAGGCTTGGATTTTAGCTCCATGTTCCCAGGCCACAGTACAAACCCAGGCCCCAAATACCACAGGCCTCCCCGCAATCAATGAATTACAGTTCATGACCTTTGGAGAAATGGTCTTGGATGAAACTGGGAGTTAGCAGCCAATCCAAGCCCATTAACTTTCACATCTGGAAATAAGTGAGTGAAGAAAATGAGTCTGATGGCTTCAATTTAGTTCTCATTTATCAGCATCACAATAACCTGACTCAAGGACATACAATTCAGGGTGACTGGATGAATTTGCTGAGTAGAGGTCCAAGACAGAAATGAGGCTGAAGGTCAGGATCCATGATTACCGGTAGTTATTTCAAAGGACCCGGTTTGGAGTCAGGGAGCAAGAATAAAGGGCACGGGCACCGGGAGGCTCAAACCCAGAAAAGCCGTCAGGCCGATGCAGCACACTATCATTCACCACTCCTCTGGAACTTCTGACTCCGAATTTCATTAGGAATACACATAACAACATTAACTACAATAAACATTATATTTCTACAGCTGAGTCCTCTACAAAGTGTTTACTGCCTATGTTTTTTTATTTGAGTCCCTTAGCAGGCAACAGTATTCTCTATTTCATAGATGGAAAAACTGAGCTTGGGCAGGGTGAGCTGCGCAGAACAGTAAATGGTGACGGCCAGCGAAGAACATACTTTGCTTCGGTGAATAACACACCAACCCTAATTAGAAACGGCACTGGTTATTTGAGAAATCAACTTTGGAAAGTATGAGGAGGGATACACGCACCAAAAAATGGAATTCTCTTCTTGAGGGCAGGCCCCTTGTGCTACAGGTTTCCCCCACTAGGTGAGTGTTCTAGGAACCCACCTGTATCGGTGTACCAGCTGGCATTGTTGTGAGATGCTGGGTTTGGCTTCAGGGAATTTTTTTTTAAGACTCTGAACGCATTTGCCCATTTCATAATGGGTGATTTGTGAGTGCACCTGCCCACACCATGCTGAGTATTCAGCAGTTTTTGACAAAAAAAAAAAAATGGCATGACCCCCAGGCCCCACTGAGTGACTTTTTTTGGTTTCCCAGGATAAAAAACATCCATTTATAGAAGAGGCGAAACAAAAAACAGCAGAAGCACCAAAAGGCATCAAAACTGGCAAGTTCAAAAACTGTTTTGAGCAGTGGAAAAACTCTCTCAATAGGTGCATTGTAACAAATGCAGAGTACTTTGAAGGTGACTGAAGTTTAAACATGTAAGAATAAATACACAATTTTTTATAAATAAATTCTGGTTTGTTGGGGTCCTCCCTCATATATATTATATATGTGTATATATACACACATACATATACATATAATGGAATGTATATATGTGTATATATATACACATATAATGGGATGAAAACTGTTTTATATGTTAACACCTGAAGTCTTCAAAGGAGAAAATTATCTATGGTCAGAAAAATACTTTGAGCACCCAGCTGGTGT
>VMDR010016881.1:0-20675 GCA_007922815.1 Macrotus californicus | reverse complement strand
GAGTGGATAAAACAACTATGGGACATTTACACAATGGAATACTACGTGGCCATAAGAAAGAAAACTTTTACCCTCTGCGATAGCATGGATGGACCTTGACAATAGTACGCTAAGTGAAATAAGCCAGTCAGAGAAAGACAAATACTATGTGATCTCACTTACATGTGGAATCTAATGAACAAACTGAACTAACAAGCAAAACAGAAGACAGACTCATAGATAGATGGAGAGTAGATGACAGGTAGTGGGGGGAGAGGGCAGGGTGGGTTTAGGGGCAGAGGGATTGAGCAAAAAGGACTCATGGACATGGACAACAGTGTGGTGATTGCTGGGGGTAGGGAGTATAAGGGGACTAAATGGTAATGGAAAAGAAATACAGTAAAGATTAAATTTTTAAAAGTTACATCATCTGATTTTATAATTTAGTGTTTGTAACCTTATCTAACTTGCTCCTCACAATAACACTGTGAGGAAGACAAGATTAGAGTATGAGACCTATTTTTAGATGAGAAAATCCAGTTTACCTGGCCAAATTAGTTCCAGAGAACAAGAGTAGACCTTAGGCTTCCCAATGAAGCTCTCTACACAAAAACAGGTTCCCTGAGGGCAAGAATATGCTTAAGACATTTATAGCACTCACAGCACAAAAGCAAGCACTCGATGGGCCATAGTTTGGCCGGTTGATTTCAATATTGTCCCCAAGCTTTGAGGACGAACACAGGCATATTTCCTCTTTTCTAGATCTCACAGGCAACGCTAAATTGTTGAAAGAAAACATGAACACAACACAGCATCCCAAATTAACATTTCTTTTTTGAGGGTAGGGACAAGGAAAGAGGAAGAGCCTTTCAAGATCAGAGTAAACTCAAGGTTCCCTCAATTTCCTAGGGCTCCATGCTGCAAAGTGTTCAAAGACTGGCGGATACGGTGGCAATGGGCTTCAAGAACCACAATAAGTCACAAATTGATCAAATGCCAGAAAGCATACCTCAAATAATTCTACTTGCAAGCAAAACAGAGAGCTAGTTTACTTCAAAACTGAATATAACAAAACTTAAAATGATTTAATATAAAACTTGAAATTTTCTTCATTCCTAAATAAGAAACTAGACATCAAATTTTTCTGTAACTCAGCCAGAGAACTGGTATGAAGAGAACAGTGAAAGCACTAGGCAGATATCTTGACATCCAAACCTGAAGGGGACCTGAATGTTGTCCCCTACCCTAACATTCTTGACTTTACACACTGGGTGTTGGACATCTCAGCAATAGAAGATAAATATCTGGATAACAGGCAGAAGGGAAAGAGGGAAGGAAAGCCAAAAATAAATCTAAAGAGTGAAGTCATATTCAAACAGGTCTCCTTGCCTAGTCATATGTCCATCAATTCTGCTACTTCCAGTCTGAACACTCAACCCAAACACCTGGGCCAGGGCAGCTGGGTTAAGAACCAGCTAGGATACTTTGTACTTAGCTGTTTCCCTCTCAAGACTGAAGACAATTTCTGGGCAGGAATCACATCTTGCTTAGTTTTTAGATTCTCCATAAAGAGAACACACAGTAGGTACTCCAAATTTCTGGTATAAATGGTTGAGCTTGGGAATGGAAAGCAGTTTGATTTCCAAGCATAATCATGTTACAACAGCTAGGCAACCTACTTAGCATGGTAACTCTACCTAAAACCCTAATTTCAGTAAGAATTGATTTTAATTGATGTGAAAATCAATTTAGGGTGAGTCTTTAAGGTCTGAACAAAAGATATTCTTGTGTTCAACCGACTCAGGCACAGCTATCATTATTACATTGACAGCGCTGTTCCTCAGTGCCAGCGCACAGCTATTTGCAAGAACAAAGTCCCAAAGCTTTAAAATGGTCTGTGCAAGCAGGGAACAACATTTGACTTCTTAGTGCAGCATAATCATACCTTCCAGAAAGAAAACCCAGACCTGGAGAAATAATGAGTTATGGAAATTATTCTTTTAAATCTACTGCTGAGCTTGCTTTCTCACTAGCACAAAGAATTACAAAGGAAACGACACAAACAGATCAACAGACACCATACAAACAGCACCTTTAACTAGGCTTAGTAAAATCCTTACTAAATCAAATAAACAGGAGACAGCTAAATACCAGATAAATGCCTCTGGAATGGAGAAAACCTAGCCAATGACATGAAGTTTCTACACCTGGCCTTCTAAAAGAGACTACTTACTTGGAATAAAGCAACGATTCTTACCTTGACACACACAACTAGTATTCAGTCGCTACAGACGGTATTTCAAGGGCCAGGTAACCTCAGTAGAGATATCTACCTCACAAAGCTCAAACTCTAAGGAAATGCAAATTTCTGGTCTAGCATTTTTCCAGTTCTAGTACTGTTTGGGAATCTTATACTAATCTTCTTTATTTTCCCTTTATCATATGATTTTATTTTTTTTTAAGATTTTATTTATTTACTTTTAGAGAGAGGGGAAGGGAGGGAAAAAGAGAGAGAGAGAAACATCAATGTGTGAGAGATACATTGATCTGTTGCCTCTCACATGCTCCCAACTGGGGACCTCGTCCACACAACCCAGGCATGTGCCCTGACTGGGAATCAAACCAGCGACCTTTTGGTTCACAGGCCAGCACTCAATCCACTAAGCCACACCAGCCAGGGCAATATCGTATGACTTTAAACAGTTTGCTACATATTTAAATGTAATTTTTTTATGGTCTTGGATGCCAAGTTTGTCCCATGGGACAACAGCTCCTAGTTTATAACAGAACTCAGCAGACAGTTTGATAAATTCATCTCACAAGCAATTTTCAGCAATCTGCCCATCCTCAAAAGAAATATCCATTTGTTGATATACTAAAAGGTATTTGTGGACTCAGGATTTAACCCTCTGAGAGACTTCCAATGCTCTAGGCAAAGCCCTCCCTCCTTCAGAAGATGAACTCTTAAGCCACTTACACAAAAGGAGAAATTCAGACTCCTAAGAGGTAAAAGTATCATTCAAGATTATCTAACCCAACCCCCTTGTTTTATAGACAGGAAGGCTGAGATCCCAAAGAGTATTAGGTAATTACAATTAATGAGAATTTGGCAAGCATCAAAAACCCACTTAATACTATTTCCCCCAGTGGAACTGCACCAGGCATGTTGGGGAGATGGCCAGATTTGCACCCTTAGTCAGTGACGCACTCCAATATATATGTGTCCAAGACTCAGAAACCTGAGTATTCAACTACAAACTCCCCACCCCTACCCCAGCATAGAGAACATGAGGCAGTGGATAGCCTAAATGGCTCTTTGGGGATATAGACTAGAATCTAGGGATAATATCCCATCCTTCCTCCCCTCTTCTCAGGAGGTACAGCACATTTATCCACATAAGGCCATTATTAAGTGACAGAAAGACACTAAAACTCAGAGGAAAAAGGAAGGGCAAGAGAAACAGTCAGAAAAGATAACTAATGATGACACTTGGAAGCTGCCTGATTCTAGTTCTTAAGTAAGGAGGATAAAGTGACTAGAAACTCCCAAGTTCAAGAAACCGCCAATCCTTCTCTGTTCCCAGCCCCTCAATGTTGGGCCATTACAGAATTTCAGGGACCTCCCAGATTATTTTATGAAGAAACGGGCCAAAGAAGAAAAAGGGCTTTGTCAAGCCCACACACTGAATTAGTACCATGGACCAGACCAAATGATCCTCAGGGTCATGACTAGGCTCCCGATTTATCTCACTGCCCCTCTTATACCCCATCACGGATCTGAAACTTTCTTTAAAATATCCAGGGGGCAGTTGTCGGACAGCAGGCTAACATTACTGCTATCATCTGCTCCCCTCCAGCTGTACATCTTATACGTGAACCTAAAATTGAGTAAGACTAGGTTTTTACAGACACTCCTGTGAAAACCCTCCTATCTCTAACCCTACCCCTCCACCATTGCCTAAGAAAAAAAAGGATGAAGGGAGGGAAATAGAGGAGAGAAGGGGGGAGTGAAATAGAGGGAAAGAAAATACCTGCCTCCAAGGGACATTTTGTCTAAATTGTCATCTAGAATCATAAAATGTTATTGCTGGAAGGGACTCTTGGAGTCATCTCATCATTATTTCCTATCATTATTCAGATGAATAAGTCTGGACCTTTGCCACCTGACAAAAAGACTGGAGCACAGAGCAGGATCTCCTGACTCCTGTCCCTAATAAAAATCCCCCCTGGTCCCTTTCCATTCTGTCCCACCCTGCCCTGCCCTGCCCACCTCACTCTTTCCCATCACCACTGTATCTAAGCTACTGAGATCTACTACCCTTCTGGATGTGAGCTCCCCAAGATACGTTTTACTCATTTTTGTTTTCCCAGGGCCTAGCAGAGCGTAAGCAGAGTTGACTTAGGGAGGAGCATGCTAAATCATGGAGAGCAGTGCCCAAGGAAACTGGAGAAAATGTAGGGTTTCCTTGGCTTTAACATTAGTAGTCTTCAGAGCTGTGCAGGGCCTGAATGTCTAGACTCTAACATTTCCTCTCTTCCAGAACTAGTGTTTACTTCATCCAGTTTATCCAGAGATAGTTTACCCAAGGGTAGTTGCCAGATTTGCCATGCCATACTCTTCCCTCACTCCTGCTCCCCCCATCCTCCCACGAAGAACTAGGATTAGAAGACCCTGCAGGAGAAACCTCTCCTCTCTTACTCCAGTAAGAGGAGTCCTCACCTGTGTCCTCACCTCAATAAATGGCATCCCTGTCTATATAACTGCACCAAGCAGAAACCTAGAAGTCACCCTTGATTTCTGCCTTACTCTCCAACCAACAATCTTTGATTCCCATTGCTCAGCTCCATTTTCTTCCTAAACCCCCCACCTACTCCACACACTCCCACTGTCTTCATCTGAAACACCGTCACCTCTTGCCCACCATTACTGCATCAGCCTCCTAACTGGTCTCTTGGCCTATGGTGCTCTAGCCCTAAAATCCACCCCCCAAATAGCTAGAGTTACCTTTCTAAAATGCACAAAGGATCATGGCCCCCTTCACCTTGAAATGAAGTCCAAATTCTTCAACCCAGACAAGGCCCTTTCATGACTTGGCCTCTACTCTGCCTACCCTGCCAGTCTTATCTCTTGCCACATTCACCCATTTCATGCTTTATGCTCCACCAAGGAATCCTGAGAAACTTATTTAACCCCAAGGCCCATTTTTTTCCCTTACAGAATGAAAATAATAATGATAGCTCTGAAGGCATGGGAAGAAATGAGTTAAATACATGTTAAATGCTTAGAATAGTACCTGGTAGATACAGCAGAAGGGCCAAACATCTCACTTATTACCGCCACCATCTCTAGACTTGCTATTCCTTCTGCCTAGAATAGTCTTATGTCTCCTCACTGACTCCCCATTTCTTCTTTTCCTGAGGTCTAGGGTTTCTCCCAGAAAGGCTTCCCACCCTCCAAAGCTGAGTTAGTTACCATTCCTCCAGTGCTTTCACGCTGTTTGTCACAATACTTCTCACATTGCCTGTTTCCTTGCCTGTCTTCCCCACCAGGCTGCAGACAAGCAAATACCCAAGCTTAGTACCATGTGTGGCATACTTAGTAATTGTTCAGTAAGTGAAAAACTTTCCAGTAATGAGATGCCCAATGAAAGAGAATCTCAACAGGTAGCCAATTCAAATGGTGGCCAGGTAGCTGGCTGGTCTACATGACTTAAAAGCTCCCAAACTACAAGATTCTATCCAATAAACAATTCAGCACACTCTGACCTCAGTACCATAACTCAGTGGTTTGGACTTTAATAGGCAGGAAATGCCGAGCCATCAGATTTTTTAAGGAAAGGGTAACAAGCTCAGATCTGTTTGTTGCCCTATTATCCATCTCTAGAACACCTCCCACCCAACCCTGTTAGTATCAGGACAAAATTCCACCTTCCACAAACATAAACACCACACCCCACCCCAAATACACAGACACAGAAACGGAATTCTGAGAGGCTAAATATGCCATTTAACTCCATCTTAACCAGCTACAGGCAACAAGGATTCATAAACACCCTCTAGAAACCAAAAAGCTAATCCTTCTTGTACACCTTTTATGGAAAGAGAAGAGAGCACAAAGAGGGAGCATTCCATAAAGGGCCATTTAATTGTCCTCTGGGTAGTTCTGAACCAAGCACTGCTATTCATGATCACTGCAGCCCCATACGCCCAAAACCTGGACAGTCAGAAAGGCAGGTGCAAACAAGGCAAGGGTAGAAAGTCCTCTTGATTCTATTTCAAGGGTAAGAGGTGTCTATGGAAGACACAGAAGGGCCAAGTGAGGATCTCAAAGAAGACTTCAGTAACAAGGAACTTTGATCCAGAAAGGGAGGAGGAAGCTTAACCAGAAGCACCACCAGGCCTGGGCTCCTGCTCTGGAGCTGCACACCACACCCTGGTGCAAATTTGAACTAATGACCATTTTGCATTTACATTACACCCTGAGGTTGAGGGAAGCATAAAAGCACCAGCTTTGCCAATCACAAAAGGACAAATGTTGCATGATTGTACTTATATGAGGCACCTCAAGCAGTCAAATTCATAAACACAGAAAATAGAATGGTGGTTGCCAAGGGCTGGGGGGAGGGGAGAATAAGGAGTTAGTGTTTCATGGATACCGTTTCAATTTGGGAAGACAAAAAAACTCTAGATGGATGGTGGAGATGGTTGCACTACAATGCGAGTGTACTTAATGCCACAGAACTGCACATTTTAAAATGGTTAAAATGGTAAATTTTGTCTTATGTATATTTTTATAAAATAAAGCACACTAGCTTTAAAGTTATACTGTCTGCACTTATCAACTACGTGACCCTGAGAAAGTCATGTGACCTCTCTAAGCCTGTTTCTTCTTCTGTAAAACAGGGATAATAATAATACCTAATTCACACAGTTCCTCTAAGGATTAAACGAGATGCTCCACAGAAAGTCCTTAGTCCAGTGACTGGCACATGGTAAGTACTTAGTAAATATTAGCTACAATTCCTATTACTCACAACTACTACAATGCACTTTCATAGCCATTTTTCACGGTCCCTACAAAACCCTGTGAGAGTTCACAGATAAGGAAATTGAGGCTGACAGCCACAATGAGAGGCTTAGTTCATGATTTTACATCAAATCCTCTGTCCAGGAGAGGTGCTCTGTCCTTGCCATTTATTAACTTGGTGATCTAAGTAAAGCAAGTGCCCTTACCTTTCTGTGTCTCAATTCTCAACAACAGTTGTAAAAACTAACTCCCTCACAGGAATTAGAAATGAAATCAGACAATGGTTACAGAAGAGAACTATGAGGTACTGTACAGTTGAACTGGTGATTTATGAGAACTAGCATATCTGTGCACAAAAACCTGGCCTCCTCCTAATGCTAAGCCCGAGACATGTGAGTGTGGCTGGGACTAAGCAACATCCTTGAAATTTTAATTTACTCAGGATTCCTGGTCTTAAGGCTTGCATAAGTAATTTAGTGCCCTTTCAAAAGGTGGCAAGGTATGACAGAAATAAAAATACTACCGGACTGAGAAGCAGAAGACTGGGAATTCTAGTTCTGATTCTGTCAATAAGGCAATCTGGGGATCTAGACTTACTTCCCCTTTCCAAGTTCAGTTAAAAGGTAAGGGAGCCCTGGCTGTGGCTCAGTGGACAGAGTGCCAGCCTGCAAACCAAAAGGTCCCCAGTTGGATTCCCAATCAGGACACATTCATGGGTTTCCAGCCAGGTCCGCAGTTGGGGACATGCAAGAGGCAACCGATCAATGTATCTCAGAGCACATCGATGTTTCTCTCCCTTTTTTCTCCTCCCTTCCCTTCTCTCTAAAAATAAATAAATAAGATCTATTTTTTTAAAAAAGGCAAGGGGGGAAGACAGATTAAAAAATGGTACCAGAAGACCTGTAAGACCCCTCCAACTCCTGCATACAGCAACTTCTAAATCCAGAATCTTGTAAAATGGTGAGCACAGCAGACCTCCAGGCTCCAAAGAAGTTAATGCAAATTATCAGGAGACTCCTCAAGACCTGGCCTAGAAACTCCCCTGCCTAAATTTTAGATACTCCCCACACAGGGGATCAAACACATTGAAAAATTAGAACACCTGCCAAAGTTAATTTTAGTTCACTTGTACCCCTCTGGGCCTCATCTGAAAATAGAAATAAAACCCCATTTGAAGGGAGGGAGCTGAAGCAGTTGACTTAAGCCACTTCCTGCTTCCCCTCCCCCAACTAGGAGGGATACATCTAAACACTGTAGAGACCATGCAAGGTTTTGGGGGAAGAACATGCCATAAACAAAACAAAGGATGGACCTCACTGTTTAAAATGACATAACCTTTCTGCCCTGGCTGGTGTGGCCCAGTGGATTGAGCACCTGCCTGTGAACCCAGGGGTCGAAAGCGCCAGTTTGCTTCCCAGTCAGGGTACACGCCTGGGTAGTGGGCCAAGCTCCCAAGATGGGAACGTATGAGAGACAGCTGACCAATGTTTCTCTCACACATTGATGTTTCTATCCCTCTCTTTCTCCCTCCTTTCCCCTCTCTCTAAAAAATAAATAAATTTTAAAAAATAGTAATAAAATAAAATGACTTAAGCTTTCTTTGAGCCAAAACCACACTGGAACTTCAGTGTGTTTGAGATCTGGACTCTCCTGCATCCATCAACTTCTAAAGGGCAATACTAGCAAAAAAATGCATAGTAACTTCCTTCCCCCCTTGGACCTCCCGTCGCCCCCACTGGGATTTTATCCACAGTATAGTGGACACTAGCGCAGGTGTCAAGGAGAAGGGAGTTACGTCTCTAACGGGTGACCCAAGGATTAAATCAAATCTCTTCTGCACAAAGAGATTACAGAAGCTCACACTAATAAACAACAGGTACTAGCACCACGGCTTTATACTTCTGTGCCTACTAAACTGATTCGAAGCAAATTATTTAACCTCCCAGCGCCTTGATTTCTGCTTGTGTAAACAGTGATAACCCCAGAAGGCCGCCGTGGGTAACAAATGAAATAAGACTCTCGAAGTTCCTGAGTCAAGTCCATTAAATTTTACCTGTTGGTATTAAGCACTTCTCTCACATATTAGTTTTCCTCCCTGAATCTACAAATACCCTTTCGAGGCGACTTTCTTTTTTTCCTCCATTTCACGGAGGGGCAAAACTGAGGCTGGGCTGCGAAGGGGGCTGAGTCAGGTGCGGAACATCGCCCCAGGTCCAGGGCCTGTTGTTGATCCTCTCCAAGCCCAAGTGTGCAACGAGCCCAGGACCCGCGTGAGTGGGGGCCGAGGAGGCGCTCAGGCCCGTGAGGAGCGAAGGAGGACCAGTTTTGCACGCCTCCAGGAGCCCGCAGACCCAGCCCGCGAGGGAAAGCCGAAGGAAGCCTGGAGCCAGGACCAGCGCCAGGGCCGGGCCCGCCCGAGGCCTCCCCCGCGCGGCCTCCCATCCCCACTCCTCCCCTCGCGGGGCGGGGCGCGAGCACAAAAGACTCCAACTTCCGAGCGGGCGCGGGCCCACCCCGCCAACTCCGGACCGAGGCCCGGCCCGCAGAGAGGAAGCAGACTGGAGACGCCAGGGCGGCCAGGAGCGAGCTTGGATGGGCCGGGCGGGCGACCCAGGGCGGCGGGCCCGGGTGGGGTAGGTTTGGGGGGGGAGGGCGCCGGGAGTTAGTCTGGCTCGCGGGACTCCCAGAATGGCCGAAAAAAGAGTTTCTAAAAATAGGCAGCGGCCCGCGCGAAAAAGTGGGTGACCGAAAAGGAACAAGGAACACCCGCACACACACCCCTAAGGAGACACCCGCGGCTCCCACTCACCCGCGCCAAGAGGTCTAGAAGAAGCCGCGCGGCGCAGAAGAAGGCGGTGCCGCCGCACTCGGGGGCGGAAGGGAGGAAGAGGGAGGACCCGGCCGCGGCGACAGGAGCTGAGCACACGCGGTGGCGTGGGGGGGGGGGGGGGGAGTCGCCCCCGCCGTCGCTACCGCCCCTTCAGCTTCCCTTAGGTCTGCCCGCCCAGCGCCCGCGCCGCTCGCGCGCCCAGCCGCACTGACAGCGGCGCGAGCCCCGCAGCTGCGAGTCCTTCCCTCGGCCGGTACCACTGAGGCGCGCGGGGGTGGGGGAGCCCGGAGCGGCTGCTCTCAACTCGGCCCCGCCTGCCGCTCTGGCCCTGGCCCGGGGCCCTCCCTCTTCCCCGCCTCTGTCTCCAGGAAAGGACAAGGTGACACAAACGCCAGGAGTCCGCAGCTCCGCCCTGACACTGCCGGCTTCCCGGGCGCGTGGTCTCCCACCAACCCCTCAGCTAGGTTTCAGAAAGGTCCATAGCTTCGGCGGGGAGAGGAGGGAGGAGGGCCCGGGGCGGGGCCCAACTGGGAGAGGGATGAGGTGGGAGCCTGCGGAGGCGGAGCTCAGGGCGGGAAGAGAGACTCGCTTGCACCATTATGGAGCCGAAGGTGGGCGGGGACTGAGAGGGTGACGGTACCGGAGAAGAGGACCACGAGGCAAGTATGGAAGACAGCGGAGAGACCAGGTCTATGTTTGAAAAGAGGGGCTGTGGGTGGGGCTAAGGAGAGGCCGGGCCCAGAGGAGGAGTCAAAGGTGGAGGGAAGCTCGGGCGAGTTCGGGAAGGTGGGGAAGCCTGGAAGGGAGTAGGGGCTCCTAAGGTGGCCACTCTGGGGAGGAGCCGGAAGGAGGTGTAACCCAAAGGGGGATTGCGAGGGTGGTGCCAAGGTGGGTGCCGGGGTGGGTGGGGCCCAAACAAATTCGCGGGGGGCGGTGCCCGAAGGATGCGGAAGAGACCTAATAGGCAGGAGCACCAGGTTTTCTCACTTTCAAGGAACTAGGTGCACAGTCTTGGGGGGGATCGCTCCTCTCTGCCTAGCCTGGGCACTTGGCGGAGAGGCCGTCCTGAGGGTGAGTCTGAGGGTAGGTACCATCCCCACACACACACACACAAAAAGATTAGATCAAGTACATTTACCTTTCTGGAATGCAGAAAATGTTTTATAATTTGATCTGGGTGGTGCCCTCCTCCGTCCTGAATATTGCTCCTGTCGGAAACCCTCACCTAAGTCAGTGTTGCAGTCTCCACGGCACAGAGAGGTCTTCCAAGAGCACTCGAAGACCGTTGCATTTCAGCCCTCAGCTGTAGACTTCCCTGAAGGTTGGGAATTGTCCAAATTCTCCATGCGTTGTCCTACATGTGATATGGTGATTGTATTTTTCACATCGCTTCCCCAGAACCTGCAGCCTAAGAGCCCGTATTCCCAAGAGCCGGGCAGAGCTTGAATTGAACCTTGGCTCTGCCAGAACTGCAGTTATAGCTCGACTTGTGTTGTTTAATGAGCTCCGTGTCTTTCTTCAAAAGGAAAAAACAAAAAACTGTGACACCAAAGCCAGGAACGTTCTTTCCCCTCCTTTTTTCCTTCTTATGCCTCAGGTCTCTCTGCCTAAATATCCTCCTGGAAGAAAGAGGCTTTCCCTGAACACACCACTGAAAGATGTTCTCTAGCTTGGCTTCTTGTTCACTTCCTTCGTGGTATTAGTCTTGTCACTTATTTGTCTATGCGTTTTGGCTACCCCCAAATTGTTTAGTATCCCTTGCCATGAAGGCTGGCTTGGTTTCCTAGGCTCCCTAGCAGGTGACAGAGTTCTGGCCAATGATATGCAAGTGGAAGTTGCTTAGTTACTTAACCAAAAAAGTTTTTTAAAGAGACAGGCTCAACTGGAATTTGTCAGCCTTTGCACTTACCCCTGTGTTCTGCCTGGAACAGAGATGTGATGTACAGAGGCACAGCAGCCATCTTGAAATCTTGAGAACAAATAGTGACTTGATAAGATGGTACAGCAAAAAGAAAGAGCCTAGATTCCTCCAGAATTTTTATGTGAGATAAAGTCTCATATATTTGTGCCACTGTTACTATTAATTTTTGCTTCTTGCTGCCAACCATATTTCTGACTCATACAGCATAATATCTGGTTTATTATAGTAATAAATATTGGCTATTGTTATTTTGCCTATGTCACTTGGTATAATCACAACTACCCTATGCTGTGGGTATTATTACCTTCAGTTTAGAAATGAGGAAAGCCAGACTTCTTCCCAGAGTGGGTTGTAAAGTTTCAATGAGATAAGTATCTATAGCAGCCAATATTGGCACTTGCCATGTTCCTGACACAGTTCTAAATGCTTTACTTTTATTAATTCACTCACTCCTTACAGCAGCCCTGGAAGAAAATGCTATTATTACTCCCACTTAACAGATGAGGAAATTGAACATCAGAGAAGTTAAGTGACTTGCCCAAGGTCATACAGTTAGCAGGCAGCATATCCAGAATTCAAACTCAGCAGTCTTAGAACAATGCCTGGTGCCCTGGCTGGTGTGGCTCAGTGGGTTGAGCACGGGTCTGGGAACCAAAGGGTCATGGTTTGATTGCCAGTCAGGGCACATGCCTAGGTTGCAGGCCAGGTCCCCAGCAGGGGGTGTGCAAGATGCAGTCACACACTGATGTTTCTCTCCCTCCCCTTCCCCTCTCTCTAAAACTAAATAAATAAGCTCTTTAAATTTTTTTTTTTTTAAAAGAGCAATGCCTGGAATCTGGGAATGTATGTTTGTGTATACATTTAAATTTTTTAAGGCTGGGGTGGTGGGGGAGTGGTGGGGGGTAAACGCAGACAACTGTAATTGAACAACAATAAAATAATTTCAATAAATAAAGCCACACAGCCAGGAAGAGGTGATGAATTTGAATTCAGGATTCAGACACAGGTTTGGCTGACTCCAGACCCACATCATTAAGGGAATCCTTGTGGGTAAAGAGGTATGTGGCCTACAGTGTTGAAGAGTCACATATGTTTGTACCATGAGGAGAGGCTATGCAGAGAGAAAAGCCTAGAGCCATTCTCAAGGCTGCTGCACCATCCAGATGAAGAATCTGAGGTTCAGAGAGAGAACATGACTCACCCAAGGTCGTCCACCTAGAAAGGGACATTCCTGGGCCTAGCTCTATTCCATGATTGGGACATAAGGGGTCCGAGGAGTACTGTGCATGCCTGATCTTAATGAGCCTTGGAGAAAGCAACGAGTCAAGTGGCAGTGAGGGAAAACCCAGCCCTTATACTAATTAAGAGAGCAGTAAATTGAAGGGACACTTGGAGCCCTTCAGTTACCAGCCAGTGTTCTGACAGCCTCACCATTCTCTAGGAGTCCAGCAGGGCTTGTGTGGGGCACAGAGAGCAGCCCCTCACACCCTGACTTGCTACTAAAACACTTAATTGTTTCGGAGAAAATAACAGCACTCCTGTTACTCATCCAGCTTTGGGTGAAGCTGTACTAAACATTGAAATTGAATGGCTTGGGTCTGGGAAGGGAAAGGGTCACTCATAGGAAAATACAGAGCAATACTAATTTAACAGATATTTATTGAGCATCTCTCTGTGCCCAGCGTAGTGCTGTGAGCTGCAATATGGCAACGATCAAAACAGGTAAAGGCCCTGTCTTCATGGAGATTTTATTTGTGATGGAACTGAAATCTATCTAATCTCCACAACTCATCGACACAAAAAAGGTTTAGATTCTTTATTTTGTATAATTGACAATTTTTTTTTCTTGTGCCTCCCCTATCTATTATTGAGAAAAATATATAACTAATTAACAGTAACTTAGTCTCTTCCAGTTTAAAATGGTCTCATTTAGGTAAGTACAGGCATGCTTCACTTTATTGCACTTCACAGATAATTGTGTTTTCATCAACAATGTGGCAAGATCCTCTACCAGTGAAAAAACTACAACTCGCTGAAGGCTCAGATGATGTCTAGAGTTTTTAGCAATAGAGTATTTTTAAATGAAGGTATGTATTTTTTTTAGACATGATGCTGTTGCACACTTGATAGACTACAGGATAGTGTAAACATAACTTTTATATGCACTAGAAACCAAAACAAAGTTCATGTGACTCATTTTATTGAGATCTCCGCTTTATTGAAGTGGTTCAGAACCAAATTCACAATATCTCACTGGTATGCCTGTAGCATCTTTTGAGTAAAAGTTTTATGTTTCTGTACCACCCTCACCCCTTCCTCTACTCAAGATGATTTCTGGGTGTCAGCCAGTTGACATATGAATCCTTATACTGTCCTCTATTACCTACCAAGGCTGGGGGCAGCACATGTCCCTAAATATGGACCTCTCTCCCCTCCCCATTGAGTCAGTGGTAAGGTAGGGAAACCCCAAGATACCATACAAGTATCTCAACCTTTCGGTGTCGCTGGGCCACACTGGAAAAAGAGTTGTCTTGAGCCACACATTAAATACACAAACACTGACAAAAACTGATGAGCAAAAAAAAGGGTTTTAAGTAAATTTATGATTTTGTGTTGGGCCGCATTCATAGCCATCCTGGGCTGCATGCAGCCCGCGGGCCACGGGTTGGACACCCCTGAAGGAAAACCCTTCTGTAGCCAATGGCCAGAGCCCCACCCATATCTCCTACCAAATTAAATAACAGAAACATCATTTAAAATGGAGTAGGGAGGTTAGAAGAACTGACTCCAACAGGAAGAGACATACCTTGCATCTATGACAGGAAGTGATACTACTTTACTGCCTAAGGAGAAAGAAGAAAAGATTCCTTCTCGCCCAGTAACAGCTCAGCCAATGGGAGACTGCCATAACTCAGTCAATAAAAAGTCATTGTACTTTGAACTTTCAATTTCCTCCAATGGACTCTTACTTTAAACAGCCCCTCCAGAGTCCATAAAAGAGGATTATTCTCCTTTGTTTCTCTGGTCTTCCTCGAGTTCTACCATTAAACCGCATGTCCAGAATTGTGATTTTTTTGTTGTTCCTGAATAAACCCATTTTGCTAGATATACACCTAGCTATCTATTTGATTAAGGTCAGTGCTCCTCAGCACTCAACCCGTGCTCCAAGGCTGATAACTGTAACTATGACCCAAAACACTTCGCCACAGGAGCACACTTGGCTCATGGACTGGACAAGGCAAAAGTACTGGTACTGTAATGCCCACAGAAATATCCTTCAACCAATGACCAATAGAGAGTTGATGGCAACCCCAATGTCCTCACCCCTCATATGGGATAACTCTGAGGGGTATTCTTAATTGCTTCATAGAGTTCCTCCGTGGGATCAGGTTCCATGTGCCTGCAGTAGTAAGTTCTCCATTCTGGATGCTTTTCTGACCAATCCATCTCCTAGAGCCCCATTCCCAAGTAATTGCTCTCTATTGAGGGCTTCCAAGGCACTTTCTCTAACTGCCATTTTATTACTTGTGACATTGGCATAGACTCAGGTGTGACTTTAATTAATTGAGTGGCCACTTAATATCCTTCTCCCCAACTACACTGCCAGTTCCAGGATGGTAGGGACCATGTCTGTCATACAATCTCATTGACTGAGACAGTGGCTAGGATCCTAGAGCCTACTGCCAAAGGCTTGGGATCTTGAGGCCCCACTTGTGTTTTATTTTTTTAAGATTTTATTTATTTATTTTTAGAGAGAGGGAAAAGGAGGGAGAAAGAAAAGGAGAGAAACATGTATGTGCGAGAGATACATTGATCAGTTGCCTCTCGCATGCCCCCAACTGGGGACCTGGCCCACAGCCCAGGCATGTGCCCTGACTGGGAATCAAACCAGCGACCTTTTGGTTCACAGGCCAGCACTCAACCCACTAAGCCACACCAGCCAGAGCAAGGCCCCACTCATGTTAAAGGAACAGTGTTCTTGAATGCTAGAACATGGTCTAACTGGCAACACAAAGGGACGAACCCCCATCCTCCTCCTTCAGCTCATACAGCCCTATTACTGGAGCCCTACTAGGCTGGCCACTGACCTCCCTAAGGTCTAGCCCAACAAATATGAAGGGACTAAACCCCTCCAGGAGGGGTGAGAGTGGATGTCCAATACAGTAGCCACAAGCCACAAGTGACTATAAATTAAATTAAATTAAAAATTCAAATCCTTCATTAAACTAGCCACATTTCAAATGCTCAGTAGCCATCTGTGGCTTGTTTTCTACTGTACTGGACAGCACAGAATCACAGAAAATTTCCACCATCACAATGAGTTCTCCCGGACATTGGTCACCTGGAGAATTACCTTTTACTGAGTGCTTCCCAGAAAATATAGCAGTCTGTTGAGGCAACTCAGTTACTTCACTTCTCTGAGCCTCATTTTCTTTAACTGTAAATTGGGGCTCATGATAAGTATCTACATCATGAGGTTGCTCTGAGGATTCAGTGAGATATGTAAAACACTTGGAATACTACTGGCCCATCATAAATGCTCAGAGCTGATTAGTTTTTGTCTTTTTTTTTCTTTAACCCACACAACAGGTCTATTAGGTAGATGCTATTACGATACTCATTTATAGATGGGGAAATTGAGGCTGAGAAACCTGAAGCAACTTGTCCAAAGTCACACGGTAAGAAAGTGGCAGAGCAGGCTTTGAAACCCAAAGCCTACAGTTTTCTAGACTTCTCTGAGGGGTGGGGATGGATTTGCCCCTAGACCAAACTAAAACTTTGTCTAGTTCCACAGCCCTCTTTGGCAAGATGAGTTCCTGCCAATCCTACTAGGGGTTCCAAGTACCTGACTGATGCCCCATCCCCATCAGCGGGGGCCTCCGCCATCAGCTGGCATCCATCAGAAAGGCTTCTCCTTCCTGCTGCCCTAGATGAGATGCTGGGCCCCGAGCACTGTGCAAATAGAACATGAATTCTGCTGACAGGGTAATAATAAGGCTCCTAAATCAGCACTTGGACTTTTTACTTTACATATATTACTCAAATTACATGTCAGGGATTAATATACATTATAAACCAGATGTGCCGGTTACATATTTCTTTCTGGATCTCATGGGTGCCTCCTGAAACTCCTATTCATGTTAATCACACATTCTTCCCACCATGCTTGGGCCATGGTGGGGCCACACTGACAGTGGGAGGGCCGGGAGGGATCAGGAAGGATGGAAGGCCTAGAAGAGCTATAAAGAACCGGAGCTGATCTTCTCACTTTGGAACCAAGCCCAGCTGCACTGGGTTTCACAACCACTTCTGTACCTTTCTGATGTGCAAGCTGTAGCTTTTAGCCTGGTGTCCCCACTGCTTAGCCAGGGTAAGCACTGGGGACACCATGGCACATAGAACCTATTCAGAGGAGGTGGTAGAGGCTGCTCATCGCCTACCTGAGGTTTATTCTTATTTCCAGTAAACAAAACCCTGATATTGTTTGGGGCTGCAATGTAAATACCAAGCTAAAAACACCTTCCCAATTTCCTTACTGCTAGGTATGGGTGTGTGAACCAGCTGTGGACAATGGGATGGAAGAAGAAATATGTGGGGGATTTCTGGAACCATCCCTTACTTCCTTTTCTCCCCTTCTGAAACATGTCATGATGATCACAGCTGCAGCCACCTTGCAACCATGAGGTGACAAGCATGTACACAAAAGCTGACGTGCTAAGATGGAGGGGTGAAAAGATGGGAGGATTCTGGAATCATGTGGATATATCTGAGCTTTGATAGCAGCCTTGTTCTGCCTACCTCCAGACACAGTGTCATGCAAGTATAAGAAAAATAAGCCCCCACCTTAGGTTTGCAGTTATTGGGGCTTATTGTGTTCCTGACACATTTGCTTTCTGTGTCCCTGGCATCCACAGAGAAGCCGTTCTTGGTGAGCCTCCTCAGTCCTTGCCTCTCTTTTCTGAATTATGCCTATCACCGCATGCTTGCCCACACTTGCTTCTCAGAGTTGTCACTACATACCCTGCTGGGTGGGCAGTGTACCTTGGCCATAGCTGATTGATTCAGTGTAATAAAGCGACCCATCTAGATTCTCTCCCTGAGAATTGCAACTGGACCCAGAGATTTGCATTCAGAACATACAAAATGGCAACTGTAGCCTATCGTGGCCCTGGGAGGTATTGTTTTGGCCTATCTAGTCATTTTTTTTAGATTATTGATATTAGATATTGATATTGATATTTAGATATTGATATTAGAATATATCAGGTTTCCTATAAAAATCTGGATTTCTGTCTTCTCTCAAAATAGTAGAAAGTCTGACATGATCAGGCTTGACCATAAAGGACTGCTGCTGAGATGTGACTGTTCTCTCTAGACAGTCTCACACTCTTCCGTGTTCCATAGTCCCCATCCTGCTCCAGACAGTCTTACACATGGCTCCACTTCCACTCGTTCCTGTGGCCTGCCTGGCTCCTGGAGGCACCTGAGTGTAAGACATCTGCTCTAATTATTCTCCACTAGGCTCTTGAATCACGATGATGGAAATAATGCTGCTGCCCTGACCAGCGTGGCTCAGTTGGTTGGGCATCGTCCCACAAATCGAACGGTCGCTGGTTCAATTCCTGGTCAGGGCACGTGCCTAGGTTGCAGGTTTAGTCCCGGGTCGGGGCACATGGGAGAGGCAACTGATCAGTGTTTCTCTCTCACAGCGATGTTTCTCTCCCCCTCTTTCTTCCTCCCTTGCCCTCTCTCTAAAAATAAATAAATACGTTTTAAAAATAATGCTGCTTTATCTTATTTTTTCCTCAAAACAAGAAAATAATACAATAATAATAATAATGTAAGAACTCTGTGTTTCATGTACTCACAACTGAAAACATACTTTGCCCAACCCTGTATATATTTATATATATGTGTGTATATATATATATATATGTATGTATGTATATATAATGAAAGATCTCAAAAATAAATTGCATAGAAAAACAAGCTGTGGAAAATAAAGTATGACACCATTTTTGTGCATTTTAAAACCACACAAAACAGTGTTACAAGCATTTATGGATACATTATATACAGTGAAAATATAAACACAAGATTTGGAAGGATAAACCCCAAATTCCTGATGACGGATTCCTTTGGGAAGGGAGGTGTACATAAGAGATTTCACTTTTAACCCTATTAGAGTAAAAAAAATCAGAAGTAAATATGATAAAATTATAAGATTAAATTCTGACAGTTGGAGGGCATGGGTGTTAGTTAGATTATGCTCTGCTCTCTTCTGTATTTAAAATTTTTACCAACTGAGAAAAAATCTAATTATACCCATGAATGCTTTTTGTGATGAGTGGTTATTTGTCTGTGTGTATGGCTGAGTTTCACATCTGGGTCACAGACATTCATGCCAGAACTAGACCCCCAGAGGCAAATTTTACTGAGCATGCGAGTCCCCTGGGGTCTCTAGATGCTCGGAGAGTGCTCTGTGGACCTATAGACCATGGACCTGGAATCCGAGTCAATCTTACTGAGATCACCCACGGTGAGAGACTCAAGGGTGCATCTGGATCACATGTATAATTGTTACAGACATTGACATCAATGGCAAGCTGGTCTCATAAATTAAATGAGCGGTGAAAAAACTTCTCACTTTGCTAATTTCCCAGAGTCTATGATTAGGCTAGATATGGATGGTTTCCCCTAACTCCACATATAATCTCACATACTTTTCAAGGAAAGTTCTTGGAAATGACTGAATTGCAGGCATTTGTTGATGAAACAGACAAACCTAAACAAAACCAGATCTCACCAAGGGTGCAGTGGTGAGATAGGAATGAAGAGAAGACTCACAATAAGAGAGCTCCTGGGAGCTCACTGACCTCCCTGGAACTGTGCTCTGGACCCATACCCACTTTTGGTGCCAATTCATTCTCACCTACTGCCCCTCGGGCTAAATTTTCTTTCTAAAAACTCTAAATGGAGCCATGCATCACCTTGATTTCTGACCTGAACACCATAGTTTCATAGAAAGTCGGCTATTAGCCAACACACTAGATGCGTGATCTTGAAGAAGTCATTGAATTATGCTGCTGAACCTCAAGTTTTCTCACCCATAAAATATGGATTGTAATCATTTCCTTCCCTACAGAACTGCTTTAAAAGGTCAAATAATGGATGTGGCGGTCGACTAGCAACCTGTAAGTCTCCATTTGAAACAGCTATAAATGATTCCTCAGCTCTAGAGAGGAACTGCTGTAGATTCTCTTGTACATATATTTTTAAATTAAATCCAAAAGTGACCGGAGCCACCACCCTACAATACTGGCATTAGCCTAGGATCCTACTGTTGCTTCTCTCCTCCAAAAGAAGGCATTATCACATCATGGCCCACCTTGTCCTCAAGTGCTGGTCCTGCAGGCTGCAGACACATCTCTCTGCTCCCAGCTCCCAGTATAGACTATTGTGGTCCTCGGAAGGATGTTGCTCCACTGCTGTGCGGCCATGTTCAACACCAGGTCCCAAGTCACAGCTCCTGTACCCAAACAGCCATTTTCTTCTAGGGTACAGATGCCCAGGATGCTTTGTGCCAAAGTTAGTTAGACATCTTTCTCTTATAAAAACCACAATTATCTTTCTTCCTTTCCAGCTTAAAAGTTGAGTCTATTTCCTCTGGTGGGGTTTTAAAGATACAGAAAAATAGCAATAATCCATATTTTGCCATGGTCTATCTTAGCATATTTTTCTTCCAGTCATTTAGAAAATTAACTCGACTGTTTTGGGAAAATGATACAGCCCAATTTAAGGAATTCAAATAAAGCAGGAAAGGCTGAAAGTGAAAGTAGGAAAATAATCACACCAAAATCTGTGATGTAGAAATTACGAGAGAGGAGCATTATTTGAAACATCTTTGTATGCCCATA
>VMDR010016880.1:0-20691 GCA_007922815.1 Macrotus californicus | reverse complement strand
GGAATAAGAAGCATAAAAGGTAGGTACAAAATAGAAGAAATTGTGTTCTCTTTAATATGAGGTCAAGTTATATATATAAGATCAAAGAAATAAGACAACAAAAAAATAAAATAAGCTGTGAGAGAACAGGAAAGAAGTAGAAGTGAAAAATAAAACTATTATAGAACTAAAAGCAATATTGATCTGGAAAGTAGAATAAGAAAAGAACCTCTAATACTACCACTATAATTATGGATGAGGAAACTCAGACAAATTAAAAAATGTAAAAATTTTTAAATGATGTGAGAAAATGGTAGTTATGATTGGCAACTTGCGTCTCAGATAAAAATATTATCTCCCTAATAAATCAGAGCCCCTGAAAACTGATAAGAAAGAAGACCACCACCTTGCTAGGAAGACCGGCACAGAACATTCAAATGTCTCTTAAACTTATTAACAGATATTCAACACATAGATAAGAGAAATAAATGTTAAAATGTGTATGATAAAATAAGTGGAAATTTGAGATATACTAAGATGTATGTTCATCCATCAAAATGCCAAAAATAACTTCAAATTTAGAAAAATTTTATATCTGTGAAAATAACAAGTACATACATATAAATTTTAGAAATTTGGATAGAGTGGATGATTTCTAGGTAAATATAAATTACAATATGAGAGCAAAGAGAAATAGAAATAAATTTAGAAAGTTTTAGGCCTACCAGTAAATAAATGTTAATTGTGTATGTGTGTGTTTCTATTTGCTAAATAAATAAATCAGTCAACTTTGTAAACACAATTTTTTCTTCTTGTCTCTTAAATGTGTTCCCAACATTTTCCCAGTTAGCCCTGAGTAGCCAGGGACAGGCTCCACTAGAGGTTCTGTACTTCCTGTATCAGTGAGCATCCTGTCTCATTGCTTTGCTTTCCTGAGTTGTGGGAGTCATGTAGAGAGGTACAGATAGTTTCTGTGTCCACTGAGGTTTCTTCTGCCTCCATGGCAAGTCACCTGAGCAGGTTAGTGCTGAGAGGATAATGAAAGGAGCCTGGTTTCCAGACTTGGTTCATCTACCATTTGCTTGTAATACATAACCTTTACATGCATTGCTTTATCTTTTTTTTTAAATCTCTCAGCACAGAGATTTGGATTAGAGTCATGCTCCACAGTGTTTTCCCAGAAAAGTGTACCTATCCACAAAATTTTGAGGTTTCACAGTCTTCCCAAACCCCCATCCACCACTGGAGTTCTCGTGCCGTGTGCTAGATAATTTTAAATTGCTTCACCTCTAATATTTTACAGCCTCAGGGACCACATAGCTTTAAATTAAATACAGATGTCAGATGGAATGATTATTATTGTGAAAAGTAGAACATGATGATTACCATTACCCTCTGCCTTGGGCAAGTGACTTAACATTTCTGTACCTTAGTTTCCTCATCTGTAAAATGGAGAAAATAATACTTTACAAGGTTGTTTTGAAGATTAAATGAATACATACATTTACAGCTTTTAGAAAAGTGCATTGCACACAGTAACCTCTTCACTGTGAACGGTTACTGATATCTCCTCCTACCTGTGAAGTATCTTAGCACAGAGATAAAAACTTTGAACTCCTGAAAAATCCTTGTTCACATTTTTGTCATGGCTAAAATAGCACCTTTCCCCTTGAAACTCTGATTGGATCCATTGCTTTGCTATTAACTAGTAGTTATGAGTGTCCTTATATGCAGGGTGCTTTGGGAGAAGTTAGAATTAACTTCATTGATTTGGGGCTGTTTATTAAGCATTCCTGATCAGTAGAGGAAGTGATTATACAAAACTAGGGGTTAACTTCATCCTGACTAGGAAATTTCTTTTTATACTTTCTCTGTTTTTGTAAAGTTTTATTTATTTTGTGTGTGTGTGTGTATAATCTATGACCCACGGACAACTACTTTATTTGAAAACTACAATAAAATGCAAAATATAAAATAATTTTATTTAACTATACTCAGCATATGTTGTTCTCTTTGAGTGGCATTTAAAGTTGGGAGATTATTAAGGGGAAAAAACACTATGTTGATGTTTTGGCATATAAATCTCAACTGTCAATTAGGAAACAAAAACACAAAAACTAATATGTACAGTCTCAGGTAAGGCACAGTGTGCTGTGCCTTTATCTTCATTGGTAGAAAATATTTTGGTGCTATGCTTGTAAAGTGTATCCAAGGTACACTTAAATTTCAAAATACTGAATTAGCTTATCTCAAGCCAATTTTCAAATTTTCAAATTTATAACCAGTCATATAGAATCACATAAAGCATCAAAGACTGCCTTGGGTATATATGGAAGATAAAAGCCAAGGTTCTTCTTACACTTAAAAAAACGTTGATTTATGTTGAATATCAAGGGAAATGATTGTATTATCTATGTTGCCTGGTTATCACAATTGTCTCATGTGCTCTAACCTTAGTTTATTTTTTAAGAAACACTTAGTGCTTTTCTAGGAAACCAGGAACTATCTCAATACTATCTCATTTTATATTTTTTATATCAAATTTAATATTTTAAAAATGTATGAACCCAACACGACCTCTTTTTCACAGATTTTATGTTGGGCTGGTGCCATCTATGGTTGTGAAGCCAAGTGTTCTGTTGGGGCAGAGTAATCAAATCAGAGTTAATGGGGTGGTCATCTAAGCAGAGCTCTTTGTCATTAAGGTCCACTCTCGTGATAGTAGCACATTATCCTGCTGATTGGATTTGTAGGAAGGCATCCACCTGTGGCCCACATTGGCAAAGAAAAGATTGCTGCAGAGATGGTCCTGGCGAAGTGGGAGGTAGCCGCCCTCGGCAGTAGATTCTTTTGCTGGAGAGCCAAAGTGTGCAGGACAGCATGAACCGTATTCATAGACGGGTGATCCCCACATTATTTGGTTGATTTGGGTCGCAAAGTAAAGTAACTCAAAGCAGAGGAGTAGAAACTATATCATTAGAGAGGAATGACTGGTCTTGAGCTGGGGGAAAGCAAGTAGAACGAACACATAGAAACACTGAGCAAACCATTAGACAAGATTTAAGCACATGGAGGCCTTTACTCCATCTTAGGAATGATTTCTGTGTTTGGACCAGAGCTGTTGTAAGGATTTCCATGTGTGCTGGGGGCACTAAGGTTCTCACAGACTATGGTAAACATGATTTGGCTCACATGCTCTCATAATCAGGCTGACTTGCACTGGAAACGAGAATGCTCTCTAGCAGTGCCAGGCCTCTAGCAGTACCAACTGTTAAATAATAAACAGGCCCTGTTTATGGCAGCCTCTTCCCCTCCCGCCAACATGGAGTGCCCATTCTCTAGGTTTGGGTGCCTGCGTGTGTTTAGACACTTAGAACAGGGTGCGTGTTGTGTGAGGTGGTGGTGGCGTGGAGGCCTCACTCTACGTCTCATCTCCTTAGTTTATTAGTCTCCCAGGACCTCTGTGAGCTAGCAAACAAGCAGCACTTTGGCAGCCTGAACAATGGCTGTGCTGTCATTGTAGATAATGTTACAGACTTCGCAGAGTGCATTGGCTAATTGTTTTCTTTTTTTTAAGTATTTTTATTGATTATGCTATTACAGTTGTCCCAATTTTTTTCTCCCCTTTATCCCCTCATCCCTGTACCCCTTCCACCCTCCAACACCCCCCTCCCCCTTAGTTCATGTCCATAGGTTGTACACATAAGTTCTTGGGCTTCTCTATTTCCTGTATATTTTTAACCTACCCCTGTCTATTTTGTGCCTGCCTATTATGCTTCTTATTCCCTGTACTTTTTCCTCCATTATTACCCTCACCCTCCCCACTGATAGCCCTCCATGTGATCTCCATTTCTGCGAATCTGTTTTGTTGTAGTTATTTGCTTAGTTTTTTGTTTGTTTGCTTGTTTGTTTTTAGGTTCAGTTGTTGATAGTTGTCAGTTTGTTGTCATTTTACTGTTCGTATTTCTGATCTTCTCTAAGTCCCTTTAACATTTCATATAATAAGAGCTTGGTGATAATGAATTCCTTTAACTGTACCTTATCTGGGAAGCACTTTATTTGCCTTTCCATTCGAAATGATAACTGCTGGATAGAGTAACCTTGGATGTAGGTCCTTGCCTTTCATGACTGATTACTTATTCCCAGGCCCTTCTTGCCTGTAAGGGTTCTTTTGAGAAATCAGTTGATAGTCTTATGAGAACTCCTTTGTAGGTAACTCTCTCCTTTTCTCTTGCTGCTTTTAAGATTCTCTCCTTATCTTTAATCTCAGGCAACTTAATTATGATATGTCTTGGTGTGCTCCTCCTTGGGTCCAATTTCTCTGGGACTCTCTGGACTTTCTGGACTTTCTGGAAGTCTATTTTCCTTGCCAGATTGGGGAAGTTTTCCTTCATTATTTGTTCAAATAAGCTTTCAATATCTTGCTCTTCTTCTTCTCCTTCTGGCACTCCCACGATTCGGATGTTGGAACACTTAAAATTGTTCCAGGGGTTCCTAAGCCTCTCCTCATTTTTTTTTGAAGTCTTGTTTCTTCATTCTGTTTTGGTTGGATGTTTATTTCTTCCTTTTGTTCCAAATCGTTGATTTGAGTTCCAATTACTTTCCCTTCACTATTGGTTCCCTGTATATTTTTCTTTACTTCACTTTGCATAGCCTTCACTTTTACCTCTGTTTTGTGACCATACTCAACCATTTCTGTGAGCATCCTGATTACCAGTGTTTTGAACTCAGCATCAGATATGTTGTCTGTCTCCTTGTTGTTTAGTTCTTTTTCTGGAGTTTTGATCTGTTCTTTCTTCTGGGCCATATTTCTTTGTCTTGGCACACCTGTTATGTGGTAAGGGGTGGAGCCGTAGGTATTCACTAGGGTTGGGCAACCCTCTTTGCTGCTTTGTGGTGCTGCCTGTGGGCGAGGGGTCAGAGAGAGCACAATGCCACTTGCTTGGCTTTTGTCCCACTTTCCATCACTTCCTTCGCTTCCCACAAGTGGATTGTGCCATTTTGGGGACTGATTCATAGTGGGTGGGTTTGTGCATATTCTAGGACTCTGTGGGTCTCTCCAATGGCCTCTCATGTGAGACTAGGAGTTTCTCTTGATGCTTCAACCCTACAGATTTTTTATAGCCAGGGGTTTTGAGTCTTTAGTATCCCACGCTGAAAACCTGGGTTTTCTAGTCTGTCTCACTCCCCCGTTGTTCCTCCTGGCTTATCTGCCTGCAAATGTGGGATCCCCTGTGCAGTCAGACCTTGCCTTGCTGTCCTCCTCTCTGCCTTGCTGCCCAACTCCACCCCTCTTACCAGTCTGGATGAATGTTTCTTTAACTCCCTGGTTGTTGGATTTCCATGCAAGTGATTTTCTGGCAGTTCTAGGTTTTTTGTTTTTTTTTTTTTGTTTTTTTACTAGTATGTTTTTATTAAGCATTTTATTTCATGCACATTCTTTTTTTTATTGTTGTTCAAGTACAGTTGTCTCCATTTGTTACATTTGTTCTTTGTTTTTAAATTGGTTGTTATCCTTCTTTTGGTTATGTGAGGAAGTGAAGCATTTCTGCCCACGCCTCCATTTTGGCCGGAACTCTAATTGTTTTTCTTAAGTTGATTTTCTCTTCATGTTCCTTCTCCTCCTTTGAATTGTTTCAGAGTGAGTGGGGATTAGAAAGGGTAAGAATGGTTCTGTCAATTCACTACTTTACTTTTGGGAAATTAGAAAGTATTTGCATATTTGTGTCAATTTTTTTTCTTACTTAAATGTATTGAGGTGACATTGGTTAATAAAATTTTATAGGCTTCAAGTTACAGTTCTGTGACATATCATCTGTATATTGCATTGTGTGCCCGCCACCCAAAGTCAAATCGTCCATCACCATGTGTTTGACCCCTTTCATGCTTTAGTGCCCCTCTTACTCTCCTTCCCTGTGGTAACTACAATATTTTTGTCTGTATCTGTGAGTTTTTGCTTTTCTTTCTTGTTTGTTCATTTGTTGTGTTTAGTTTTATATCCCACATATGAGTGAAATCATATGGTATGTTTTACTTTAATGGCAAGATGTATGTGGTATATTCACATTGATAATGAATCAGACATTCAGTTAATCAACAAGTGCTTATTGAAGGCCCACAGTGTATATAGAACCCTGGACCAGGTGCTTACACTTAATTCACTGTTTTTTATATACCGTTACTGAACATGTGCCAGGCTGAACTCGGAGTTTTGTCTTGGATTGCACGTACAAAGAGCTGCAGATTCTGGAAGAGCAGTTCAATTAAGAGCCAAGCTCAAACATACACTCAAACCTCAGAAGAAAACAACCCCTTAAAGTCCCAGATTTGGTTATTGAGAATTTTTTCCATTCACTAGTCCCAAGAAGGATCCCTTGGTAATCTTAGTTTTATATTGTTTATTTGCCCAAAGGAGTTTGGTATGCCTCACAGACACAGTGGTCAAAAATAGACTCTGTTAATTCCCATAAACCCTGTGCAACCCCCATCCGCAGCAAAACTTAGGATAAATAGACATGATGCCAATCTCTAGGAGGAGGTATTCGTTAATCAGTGCAAATGAGATATATTCAAAATAGAGTGATCTGGGGCATGTGACAATAGGGTAAGGAGTAAGCATAAATCAAAAAGACTAGTTTTTCTCAAGAACTAATTCTAAAGGCAATGCCTCAACTTTCAAGTAATGACAATGTCCCTGGAGTAAGTTTCTACCACGATGACTGCTATAAAAAATAGCCCTTATTAGAGGTCTGTGTTACAATACACTTCCCTAGAAAATTCAGTCATATTCATTCACCATGGCTCCCACATGAAAAAGCTCTCCTTTGGTTGGAATACCAAAACCACTTGCTTGAGTGAAATGAAACCCCTCCCCTCTCAGGTCACTAAATATGTTTTCAACTGTGAGGTAATCATTCAGGTTCTTGAAGTAGCATAATTTTTAGGTCAAAACTATATATTTGAATTAAAAACTCTGGTGACAGCTCAGAGGGTGTTGCAATTATTGAGGTATACTTTTGGTGGTATTTTCTTTAAGAGAAATGGAAATGCCTATCATTAGAAAGATTTGGTTAATTTATAGTATCAAAAGTGGTTTAAGAACTACACCATGTTGATTCACTCAGAATGGTTTACAAATGCCTGATGGCAAAAACTAATAGGGAAGTGATCATTTAAAAATCAACTAGCATTATATTACAAATTAATGCATTCATATTCACCATTTTTCTCCTGTTGGTGGATCCATATCCTCTTGTTAGAGCACTCTCAAAGTTTCATCCAAAGGAACTAGACCCAGATTAATTACCCTTCATCCTAGAATTGTTGCCTATGTCCAGTAGGCCTCCTTAACCAGTTTGTCAAGCCCTCACCAGGCGCTACTAGGAAGGTATTTAAGTGGTCCCTATCAGAACTCTCATTTCTCCCTACGTTAGGCTACTTGCAGCCAGTATCAACTACACCCTCACCTAGACTCTGAATTATCAAGGTTTAATCTGTTGTGGATGGGAAAGTAGATACCTAAAGATTTTAGAATTGTGCCTCAATGGAAAATATGTAGCTTCTGAGTAGGGCTTGAGGGAGCTCTCTTAAGAGTAAAGTATATCAAGGTGGTGATTTCTGTTGGTGGCGTGACTGTTTTATCTCCTGTGTTCCAGTAAGTTCAGTTTTTATTTTATACACACACACACACACACACACACACACACACACACATTGTTGGTCTATGTAGCTACACATACCACACATATTATATGCCATATAATATGTACACCCATAATATTATATATTTATCTATCTATCTACCTATCTATACCTCTGGTAATTGTTCCTAGTGACTTAGATGCTAAAATCTATGAAAGTAAGCTTTTTGGGGGAATGGGCAGGGAGTACCTATTTAAACACCCACATATCTGGAAGTCCAAGGTACTTATAAGATCCTACCAGACCGTATGGTCAAGATATGTACAATTGAAGACCAATATAGTACATTATCTTATTACTTATTTGAAAAACGTTTCACTGCTTAATTTAGTGTTTTGCATAATATAAAAATGTTTAGGTGTATTTAATAGAAAATATGTACATAGTTACAGTTAACTTTGTTTTTTGGAGAAGTGGAATTGCTGGAACAGCACTTAAATAAAATGAATAGTACTGGCCTACTTAGAAAAATTAATTATGAAAGAAAAAATAATGGATTATAGTTGAAGATAATGGTTTTGGGGACATTGCTGGTTGCAATCCATCCTGAGGCTTATTTATAATTGGCACAATTAGAGTTTTCGAGAATTCAGCAGCTTTGATTTATTTACAGGGATTCATATAGGATTTGAGTTATTGAGGAGGTGGGGAATGAAGATGGGTAGGGCTTACTGCTTTATATTTAAGTTCTACAGAATTTCAAACTCACAATTTTTGAAGAAAAAGTTATCTACAGGCAGAGAGCATCAGGTTCTTTAATAGAGAGGATTTAATACATTTGGGTCCTTATATCAATAAACTTTTATATTAGATCATATAATAAAAATCAAACATGCTTTTGCATTTAAGACTACTTTATTTTCTATGTTGCCTACAAACTGTTTCCACAATTTGCATTTTACTGCATGAAATTTTTATTTTTTTCATCAGATATTTATTGAATACCTGCTGTGTATCAGGTACCATTCTATGCACTTTGGATCAGTCAATCATGAAGAAGGTTAGGATGTGATCAATGCACAATTCATTTATGCATGACCTATAAAAGAATAAATTGGACTTCATCAAAATTAAAAATGCCTGCTCTTTGAAAACATTAATAACATGAAAAGATAAGCCACAGACTGTAAGAAAATATTTGTAAAGAATTCGAGGATGGTACAGAAGGTATTTAACCATGTGATACATTTATTGAAGAACATACAAGAAACATTGTACATAGGACAATGACACCTCAGTCCCCTTCAAAGTAGGCACTTTGGGACCTCACATAATTCTCCCAATCACCACCAGTTGCACTGTCCCATTTTCCTGATACTCAGCGATGGTCTGAAATCTCTTCCCTTTCAAAGGTGATTTTGGTTTGGGGAAAAGCAAGAAGTTGCAGGGTGCCAAATCTGTTCTATAAAGTGGTTGAATCACCTGGGTGATTTGATGTTTCACCAAAAAACTCTGCACAAGACGTGATGTATGAGCGGGAGCATTGTCATGATGAAGCTGCCAGTCACCAGTTGCCCATAGCTGTGGCCTTCTGAATCATCTGAATAGTTTCTGTGGAGGAGTGTTCAAGCTTAATCCAAAATTTGAGGCAGATTTCTTGCTCTGCTTGCAGTCATTTTAAATGTGAAGGCCACACAGTACACATGCTCATTCAGTGGCATCTACAACCCCTACTGATTAGTACAGTGAAGTTGTCATTGTTCACACATGGGCATTCCAGTCTACTCTCCTTGGCTGCCAGGTTACACTGATATCACATAAACCATTCTCATTATATTAAGAATGGCTGGACTTTTTCCAGAAAGACCTCATATATCTGATGAGTACATAAAGAAAATATAAAGAACTTTCAAAACCCAAAACTGCAGGAAAAGACTGGGTGTGACTTGTTAACTCCTGTATTTACAGAATGTTCAGCTTAATAACTCATTTTTTAGTGAATGAACAAATATTGTTAGAGAAGAGGATACAGTAGAAATGGAAACAGTAGGAAGCTCTAAACTCTAAGAAACAGTGCTCCCGTTTCATAGTTTTGTTTCATATTAGCCCTTCTGTTCCTCAGAGCAATTCTAGGTGGTGAGGTTTCTGATATGATATGTGCAAAAAAGATTAATACCTTCACAGATGACACCTAGGCTATTGCCCAGGCTAACACTAAGGAAGAATCTGTAAGCAACTGAATAGTGTGTGGAAAGAAAGAAACTAAGCTGGAAATTAAGAGGCCCAAGTTCCCATCTTAGCATTGATGTGCAGTGGCCTCAGGCCTACCTTTTGGAACTTAAGTTCTGATTTGCAGAGTTATACTGCCCATGCTGCTTTTATCCCATGATCTTGTTTGAGAGTCAAAGACAGAATAGGTCTTAAGAGTAAGTGATGAATTGTTGTAGTAATGTAAGGGTTTGTGCCTTGGCCCGGTGGTTCAGTCAGTTGGAGCATCATCTTATACACTAAAAGGTTGTGGGTTTGATCCCTGGTCAGGGCAAGTACTGGAGGCAGCCGATTGATGTTTCTTTTTCACAACTATGTGTGCTTCTCTCTAAAAAATCAATAAACATATCCATGGGTGAGGATTAGAAACAAGGAGGGAGTGAGATAAATGTAAGGGTTTGTTATGGAGGGGTTAAAATGTCCCATAAAGGCAGTTCTACTTAACCTTTGCAGTATTAGAAGTTGGTGTTCCCAGGACACTCTCGGCTCTCTCCTCACTTTGGACAGTCTTCCTGGTCAATTGCATTTGCTTCTGTAGTTTTGATTAGCACCTTCCTATGGATAACCACCGCTTTATTTTCTTCAACTCAAACTTATCTCTGAGCACTGCCTTCTTGACCTCTTTTCTTGAGCAAGCCATAGACACTCCAGACTCCGTATGTCCTGAACTAAACTCATAACCTTCTGTCCAAACATGTTTTTACCTCCCATGCTGCCACATAATTGCTTGTATTAGAAATATGGCATTATTTTTTACTTTACTTATATTCCTTGCTGTCATACATTTATTCGGTCTCTTAGTTCTTTTGATTTTTCTCCTAAGTATATTTAAATCTGTTAACTACTATCTATACCACAGCTGTCACTTTAGTCTAAGGTACCATCTTCTCTCACCTGATTATTGCTACATTCTCCTGCTCTCCTTAATGTTCATCTTACAACCTGGTCCCTGTCTTCTAGCCTGACTCTATCGCTTTTTCCCTAGCATTGTTTGGAATACTTCTCTATTTCTCCATTTTCCCCCTTTTGCTCAGGTACATGAAATAACTTAGCAAGAGTCAATATGAAGCTCATTTTTTTCTGTATGCCGTTCCTAATTCCCTGACTGATTAGACTTGCCATACATTGTACACTGAAAATGTGTGTCTTGTTTTTATTGATTGTTTTGCCTAAATCTCCTTTAAGATGGGGAATGCTATATCTCACTCAAGGCTGTATTTCTAGTGCTTAACATAATGCCTGGTGTTGAGTAAGCATTTAATGAATATTTTTTGAGTGAATGAATAAATATACAAACTTTAACAGTAACAAATGATATTATAGCTAATGTATTACATTTTTAACTTAACTTTTTTTGGTAATATTTGCCCACTTTTTCCTTGGAAAAGTAAAAAACAGCAGTTCTTGAAAATTTATTTCACATTTGTTATATGTATTTTGAATAGCGGTCACTACAGTTAATTTTCTGGTATTAAGGAATTATCCCAGAATATGAAACACCTGAAATATATGATTCTTATATTTTTCCCTTAGGAAAATTATTGTTGGAGCTTCTTTTATTTTTTTCTGCTATAGTGTCAGGGATAATCAGAGGTGTCCATGATTGGTATGAATTTGACAACTTTGTCATAGAGATCATTACACTGTTGTCAATTTTCTTAGACTAACATTTCAGAAATTTTGTTATCACAGTCTTTGCCTCTCTTTCTGGCTGTCTTAAGTCCAAGCGAGATGCAAATATTTTTTAGCAATACTCTGGCATTGCTTTTCCATCATTTGTCAGTGAGAAATGAGGGAGGCTATTAAAAATGCAACAGTAAAGGAACCTGGTCTGACTATGGTGCCTATGATAATCAAGGAGTTTGCTTAAAATGGCATGAATTTGGTTTGAAATAAAGGTTTGTCAAAACGTTTGGTATTGTGCAGCCAGTTTCCACATTAATCAGCCCCTTATGCTCTAATTAATACCTTGCTAAAATGTTGATTCTGAAAGAAAACAACAGTTTTTAACTTTTATTGTTATGTGGCACACTTCTGAATTTATTAACAGGTTAATCGAGTATTGAATATTGAGCTGAATAATATTCTGGTGTTAGCATACTTAGAGTGAGGTACTTCACTGACCACCATTTTACTAATGAGGAACCTGATGCTCAAATATATAAAGTAGCTTGATTTTTGATATCACACAATTTGTATATAGAAAGCCCAGATTTAAATCGGAATGTATCTTACATAAATGTTTTTTCTCCTCCATTCCATTACCTCTCTGCATAACAATTACTTGTTCTGGGATATTAATATATTACTTCTGAGTAGTTAGATCTGCAAAGACCCTTTTTCCAAATAAGGTCATATTCATGGGTTCTAGGGGTTAAGATGTGGGCATGTCTTTCAGGGGAACTCACTGAACAGGAATAGTGTAGGAACTATTTTGCTCTCAAAACAGTGAATATGTTGTTGAAATTTTTAGTAGTCAAAGTGCAATGGTTAGTTACTGCTGATTCTCCATCAGGACCAGCAGTAGGGCAGTGAGTGTCACTCTCACTAATAGGAAAAGGACGATAATACTCTTCTAGGGATGCTGCTCACGCTTTTGGAGGGGCTTAACTAAAAGCTGTGACTCATCCTGCCCATTTGGTTGCAAATGGAGACTTCAGTAAATAGGCTGAAAGACACCTGGTTTTCCTTCCTGTGGCCAGTCTCAAATCTCTGTGAACACAGTGTTTAAGCTCAGAGTAATGACAAGGAGCCAGTCATGTGAAGTTGTAGTATGTGCAGTATAAGCAGAGCAGAGAGCCAGACTAGGGATAGTAGGACTAGGCTTGGTTTATTTGAGGAACATAATGGGCCACTGAGGCAGAAGCACAATGAACAAGGGAAGAGTAGTAGGAGATGAAATCAGAGAGGAGGACAGGAACAGATAATAGAGGGACTTTTTGGTCATGGCTTTGCAACATACATATATTGTAGATTTTAAACAAGGGAATGATATGATCTTCCTTACAGTTCAGGACCCTCTGGCTTCTGTTTAGAAAATTGATTGTAAATGGCAAAAATGAAAGCAAGGAAATCAATTAGGAGACCAGATAAGAGATAATTGTGATTTAGGTTGGTGATAGCAGAAATGCTAAGAAATGGTTGTGTTGGGTTTAGGATGTAATTTTGGGGTTGAGTTAATGGAGATTATTGATGGATTCAATGTGTTGGGGGAGTCAGAAGGAATCAGAGGCTTCTAATGTTTGGCCTGATCAACTGGGTTGATGGTGGCACCTTTCACTGAGAGGGAAGAAGTGTGGTTTGATTGGGGGTGGAGGTGGTGACCTGGGTGCTGTGGAATCAGGACTTTTGTCTTGGATGTATTATGGTGGTATGTAGTTTGTAGAAATATCAAGAGAAGCTCCCATTAATCTCGATTCTGGGCATTGAGCAAGATTCTTGCTTTGGCAAAACCACATCTAACATCCCATATATCTTTTTTCCTCATGAATTTTATTTTTTAAAAATCTTTGTGGCGAAATCTTGTCAGAAGCTTTTGAGTGCTTAATACAATGACTCCATCCTTTTAATACATTGAGTTAGTCAGACACAATTTCACTTATGGAGTGCTGCAAAATCCACTGCGAGAAAAAAATCAGTATAGTATTTTTGTTGTCATTTATTATAACTTGAATATCAAATACAAAATAACCTTTACTCTATCCTTGATTCAGACTTTGTTATAGCTTCTAATCATGCTTTTCTGTATTCATTAGTAATTCGTTCATGGCACCTCACTCGCCTTAAAAATTTGTAACAGCGTTGCTATATGTCCTGTGAGAGCAGTGGGTCGTTGGAGTGGATCATTGTTTTCCTTCTTCTGCACTGAGTAGTGAGAATAAGTAGTGAGAATAATTATGATTCCATAAATGTGTTTGTCCCATAAGACGAAGTGATCAGAAAATTACGGAGAAAATACTAATAATGCCAACAACATTTTCTAATGCAAGTGTGAACAACTGTTAAAATCTAAGTCTTAAAGAACTTTAAAAAGGGCCAATGTCATCTAGGCTGGTTGAACAGCAGTGCCCTGCATGAATACTTAGCAAAATATCTTCAGATATCACTGTGCTGCCAAATGTGGAATGATTCTCTAGCCCACTGAAAAATTTAGAATTGTCTCTCAGATACTGAAATATGGAACTGAGGGGCATAGGCTTGATCGGCTAATTCTGAGCCAGTGTATTGTAACTGCTGTGCATTGGGAGATACTTGTGAGCCGGTATATTATAAAATTAAATTGTATTATATAGTGCACTGTATTGTTCTGTCAGATTTTGATATCCTCACTCTAAATAATTCATGGGAAGAAATGATCACTTCATAATGCCACAAACTCAGCAGGCAAAACTAATTTTACACAATATGAAAACAGATTTTATTTATTTAAAAGGAATATTAAAAAAAACACAACTTTTTTGACACCAGCTGCTGAGAAATAAATAGAATACTTTATGACAAAAAAAAAATGTCTAAATCTATAAAAGCTATTCCTGGGAGATCAAGTTAAGAATTGTAAAGATACATTTAAATGCCCTGGTCAATGCTATAAGCTTGTTTTTGAGGAAAAAGAGGCCTTCTGTCTTGCTCACTCCCTGTGGGAATAAAACAGTATTGGGAGAAAATTAGCTTTGCAAAAACCCTCTTGACACCTACAGCATAAAGCCAACTAAGTGGAACGCTTTAGGTATCACTCCAAAGATGCACCCCTCCCCCCACAAGCCCAAATGACATCGGTAGGTAAATGGTAACTAATATCCGTAAGTACAAACTAAAAACTACTGCTTAGCTTTGTCCAAACTAGACCTTAACTAGAAATGAAAAGAATATTTTGGCATGACCACAACAATTTTCCTTTCACTGTGGCTTTAAGAGTAGAATGAGAAAATAAAGTGAAAATAAAATGAGACTATTTGGGGGGAGTTTATTAGGTGGAAATTTGTACAGATATACATTTGTATGCTAATGGTAAAAATCCAGGCTTGCTATTCAATTCGATGATAACTCCTTATCTGACTCAATCAGATGCTGATTTCAGACAAAGAACGGGACCCATGCCATGGGTGGGTCTGGATTTAGTCTCAGGAGCCTGAAGGTCCAGGCATCAGGCAGGCCTCTTCACTGAAGCCTCAGAGAGAGAACAAGTATGGAGAAGGTACAGGGGTTGGTTGAGGGAGCTAAGAGATGGAGAGAAGAAAGAAGAGAGCAAAGTCTAAAAGAATCAGATATTTTAGCACCAAAACAATGAAAACACATTATATTAGTAATATAAATGTAGTTTATAGAATTTTTACTTTAAAAAAATGTTTAACTTAAAAACTCTTGCTGACAGTGGGAATGTAAATCAAGGCTATGAGACTGACTCACCAGCAGAAGTTTATTGTATCTTTAGTACGGGCTGAATTCCAGCCTTCTTCGTGCACAGTAAAATGGGGCAGATCTGTGGGCCCACAGTGTCGTGGGCGCCGTTGTAAGGGCTTGTCTCTGGTTGTGTGATCAGTTTCCTTCTTCATGGGCTTTAAATAAGGGTTAGACATTCATTGTAAATTTCAAAGTGTTAACAAATTTGGAGGGACACAAATTAAGCACTATTATTCTTTAACTTTTCAAGACTTAAAATATTTTAGAACGTAGCTAAGATTTTAAATGTTCAGTAGAGATAGCAAACTCTTTGATGGAATGGTGTTTTTAGTAGCTTTCTGTATTTTTGAGCGGCAATAGCATATACAGAGATGATGGGTTTCCCTTAGCCTTTGCACGTCAATGCAGTCGTATATGTACATTACCACGACTGTTTTGAGAACAGTAGAAAGAGCACTGAGGTTCCAACATAGAAGGCCTAACATTCCCGCTTAATTCTACTCTCAAGTTGTTGACTTTATGCAGCTCATTTTAACTGTCCTGTGCCTTAGTGTTTTTTATTTGCAAAATGGCATTAACAATACATCTGTAAGATTCTCTTACCATTCAGTGAAATAACAAAGTTATTAGGGAAGTTTAAAGTGCTATGAAAATGTTAATTTAGTTCTTTTAATGAATATTATATAACTTCTGTTTCTCAAAGGCAACAGCGTTGCATATTAAGGGATAGCTTTGTGCATATGTAACGTAATATATGTAAAAATGACTGTTTTCTACTGAGCATTTTGCTATAGCACATCTAGAGATATCGTGCTAAAATTAACCAAAACAAAGCTGGTAAAGTAATGTTAGTATTAAGCAATCTGAGTAATATTGAAATGGTTTTTCAGTAAATCAGTATATGGGCCAGACCTTTTTTTTTATGTATAGAAAGAAAGAAAACCAGAAATTCCAAAATTTTTAATTTCATACTTTTGATTTTTCCAAGATTTCTACCTTTTATAATATAAAGTTCATATCCTTTTTACTCAAATCTCTACACCAGCATCAAACTTCTCCACAATGCACAAGCTACAGATAAAATGAGACAAACATTATTTAAGTAGAATTATTTAAAGGCCATATTAATTTTATGAAATTGTATATATCCTGAAGTAAGTTGTCACCTGTCCATCTGTTCAGAGAGATGCTATAAATCAATTGTCAAAAACAGAACACTGGCCTAAAATATTGCTCTGTTTTTGTGTAGAGATGGGAATGTTCACCTCTAAGTGTTGGAGGGGAGGTCCATTCAATGCATGAATTTAGTATCTAAGATTGAAACATAGCTGTCCACGTAACTAAGAGCACTTCAGTGAACTTAGATGTTGACTTTGAACATAGAGAATTTTAGAAATAGAAAAGATAATATTTTATAGCTTTTTAGAAACAGAATGATGTCAGTTTTATTTATAGAGAGATTTATTATGTTTAGTTATAAAATGTCAACGATTTTGTCATTAGTGAATTTGGGGTGATTGTCCCTTTGCCCCTTGCAGAATTTACTTTGTTGGAATAGATTGTCACACTCTTTGAAGACAATTGCTTTCATAGCGACATCAGTCCCTGTGCCTTTATTAAATCTAGAGGTGAGCAGTAAGACGTATGAGTGGCACTGGCACATTCAGCCATAATGAAATTTGCTGAGCTGATACATATCACAGAATGAGGCGGTTTTTGGTAGGGAAGTAGTTTAATCTGGATGCACTTTTGTGGAAAAGAACTCAGTGATTTTTGTATTAACCTGGCATTTCATCCAAATCTGGAATTTATATTTATACAAAGGGCTGCTCTGCGATTCAACAAAATGACTGAGAATGGACTGGGCCGCATGGGGCAGAGGAGGGCAGGATTCTGCTGACCTGACAGAATAGGGCTTTGGATTATCACCTCCAAAGTAACACTAAATTCCTTTCTATGCAATTGTGACATGTTTCATTTTCTAGGAGACTCATCTATAGAATCTAAGAGGTTTATTGTCTTTCTTGGAAATAATGCAGTTAAGCTGCTTGATGTCTCAACAGATTAATATATATGTTCAGATAAAAAGTTAGTAGTTTAGCCCAGGCTGGTATGGCTCAGTGGATTGAGCGCCAGCACCTGCAAACCAAAGGGTCGCTGGTTTGATTCCCAGTCAGGGCACAAGCCTGGGTTGTGGGCCAGGTCCCCACTAGGGGCGTGCAAGAGGCAACCACACATTGATGTTTCTTTCCCCCTCTTTCTCCCTCCCTTCCCCTCTGTCTAAAAATAAATAAATAAATAGATAGATAGATAGATAGATCTTTTAAAAAATGTTAGTAGTTTAATAGTCATCAATCATAATTAGTAATGAAATTTAAGCAGAGCCTGTGAGAATCGAATCCTAGAATCCTAGAATCAAATCATATCATTTTAGAGGCAGAAGTATAGTCCTATTCCTCTATGTAACAGATGAGGTAAAGATTTCTAAGTTGGGGTGTGTCTTCTACACACACCAAGAAGCAGGTCTCTCTGGTCTCCAGTTGAGTGTTTTTTCTAGTAGAGTTTGACTTCTTTATATCTGGATGATGAATTCAATCTCATAGAATGATATTGGTCGTATTTATTTTTCAAGGCAGTTAAGTATCTGTTTACTCCTATACCAAGGAAACAGGTCCACTCAGTGGTAAAGCTTTGATTTGAATGCAAGCAGTCTGGGTTCCAGAGCTTGACCACTGTGCTGTGGAGCCTCTCAAGCATTTCTTAATTGCATCCATACTTAGAAATGGCATGAATAAGTTCTCAGTGCTTCAGAAGAACCAGTTTCAAGAAAGAACAAAATAAATGTAAATAGGAAACATACCCATTATATAAAATAAAAGTAGGGAGAACTGGAGTGTTTTACTTAGAAAAGAAGAAACCATGAGAGAAATATGATAGCTAAGGGGAAACAGGGTCATGATGATTTTCAATGACGATAGAGCAAAGTTAGGACCAATGGGTGGGAATTATGAGAAGATAGATTCTGGGTTAATGTTGTGGTGCAGTAATCAAAATAGCCTTGTTAGTGAGTTCCCTCGCTCTGTGTATACGTAGGTTGTGTGGCTGGTCCCTGTTGCTGCAGACAGGATTGCTGAGTGCAACTATGCTTAGTTAGGTGAGAGGTTAAGAGGTGACATTAAATTTCATCTGAAACAATATTGTAAGGCATGTAAGGGCAACAGCTCTAGACAAATCTGCCTTTGAATTCTGGCACCACCATTTATTTAGCTGCATGAACTTTGTCAAGTTACTTAACTCTAACTTCTCTGAGTCCCAGTTTCTTCATCTATAATTGGGATAATTGTATTTCCTGGAGTTGTGGTAAGGAGAAATAAGATTGTTATGTAAAATACTTAATACTGTGAGAGGCACATAGTAAGTTCTTAGAAGATATGAAATTTTTCAGGAGTGAGAGATTCATTAATTTTTTTTAAATGAACTACAGTGCTAATTACTCATTCCTATGGAAAAGATAGTTTGGCTTAGAAGGTAATAAGTGGTAGGACTTTATGCCCACAAATCTTTTGCTGCCTTTGTGTGAGGGACCATGAACTTTGGATTGTGAAGCGTGCTTATAAAGGAAGCTTTGTAAATGAACTTATTTAAAATGCACTAGAGCAGTTTACAATTTAAAAGCATCCTGTGGTGAATTCTTTTATAATGGGAATAATCCACCACCTAATTTATCGGTTTGGTAAATTCAGAATTTGGCTCATGGAGTCTTCTTAAAGCAAAGATTGCACCTGCACTGTTATTCCTACCAGCTAGACAGTATTTTCCTGCTGGGCTGACTTTTAGGGAAGTACAGAGTGCCCCGTGGATTCAGGACGGGTAGGATGGTAACTGCTGAAACACCGGGGCTGTGTGTAGTCAGTGTCCACATCATCTCTACTTTGTGAAGCTTATAGTTTTGTGAGCATGCCAGCTCATGTAGGTCAGTTGACCATAGACCATTGAACATGGGAATAGTGCCTGAGTCGAAGAGTTGGATAATTCAGAGTAATTTTCCTTATCTCTTTTATTTCTCTGAAATTCCAATGGAAATCAACATGAAATTATGACATGATACATAGATCCTTTAGGGAAAACCAAACTGCCTTGAAGTGTGCAATACAAAGAACACTGGGTAAGAGACCTGTCACGTACCTCCTTCATGGCATGCGAGAGGATGCCACTTACTTTAATTTTTTTAGTGTCCTAATTATAAAATAATTATGTTAGACTTAGATCTTTTATGTAACTCTAGCTAAATACTTTTAGTGCATTTGACTCATAAAATGAGGTGAAATTATTTCGTTTCTTCCTTTCCAATAGAAAGAATGGAACAGGAAATCAAAAACTGAACACTTATGAAGTAGTTAAGAGGTTTTCTTATTCCCATTCAACAATATTGTCACTCTGCCTCAGCTTGAACCCTTTTTTGCAGATGTGAAGATTTATAAGACACCAAGATGTAGAAATGAATATGAACATGGGCAAACTCAAACCAAATAGGTCTTTTCTCCCATCAGCCGGCACACATTGACCTGTGTTTGGAGAAATTTAAATGTGTTTGAGAGAAAATGACCTCACTCATAAATTAATTACATCTAATGCTAAAAATTACATCCTTTCATTGATTCCCTTTATTTTCACAGTATCCATGGGAATTTTGCCAGTTCTTTGTAGAGTTCTTTAAGCTTATTTGTAACCAATTTAGAAGAAATACACTTTGAATACGTGCTGGTGACGTCCTCTGCAAGTTGAATTGGGGAATAACATGCGTCAGATGTGCATGTTTAAGCTATCTGGTGCTTCTTAAAGACAGCCCCTTAAGAGCTCAGGTGACTGCAAGAGCTTGAATCCACTTCACATTTTCCCAAGTTTTTGTGCTTGTTGTAATCCATGCAGCATGTGAAAGGAGCTAGAATTCATAAATGACACTAGCTTATCTTTTGTCAAGTGATAATTTAAAACACATTTTTATAGATTTGTGCATTATAAAGGGGTACTACTATTCAGCCCTGAATTTCTTATTGTCAAATGCTTCAAGCTGATTTTTTTAAGAGAAACTGTTAAACTTAATTCAATTAAGGCATAATTAAACTTCAGATTTAACCAAATTGGAAATGCAGATAAAGCCTTTGTATTCTACAATTATTTCCAGAGTTTTCTGTCAACTCTAAAGATGCTACAGCCATCAAGATAGCAAGCATGTGTTATGAAAAGGTCACCATGATGACGGGCATCATGGCCAATGGCCATCAGTGGTTCACGAGACTTTACATTCTGCAGGTGAAGAAGAATCTCACTTGGTCTTTTGAGTCTTGAGAAGAATGTTGCTATGTATGGTTATATGTCATTGCAATTTTTTAACATGTAGGC
>VMDR010016879.1:0-20681 GCA_007922815.1 Macrotus californicus | reverse complement strand
TGTTCCAACATCCAAGTTATAGGAGTGCCAGAAGGACAAAAGGAAGAGCAAGAAATTGAAAATATATGTGAAAAATAATGAAGGAGAACTTCCCCAGTCTGGCAAAGGAGATAGACTTTCAGGGGGCCCAGGAAGCTCAGAGGGTCCCAAAGAAGTTGGACCCAAGGAAGCACACACCAAGGCACATCATAATTACATTACCCAAGATCAAAGAGGAGGAGAGAATCTTAAAAGCAACAAGACAAAAGGAGACAGTTACCTACGAAGGAGTTCCCATAACACTATCAGCTGATTTCTCAGAAGAAATCTTATAGGCAAGAAGAGGCTGGAAAGAAGTATTCAAAGTCATGAAAGGCAAGGACCTACATCCAAGATGACTCTATCCAGCAAAGCTATCATTTAGAATGGAAGGGCAGATAAAGTGCTTCCCAGATAAGGTCAAGTTAAAGGAGTTCATCATCACCAAACCCTTATTACATGAAATGTTAAAGGGACTTATCTAAGAAAAGGAAGATCAAAAATATGAACAGTAAAATGACAACAAACTCATAACTATTAACAACCAAGCCTAAAACAAAAACAAACTAAGCAAACAACTAGAACAGGAACACAAACACGAAAATGGAGATCACATGGAGGTTTATTAGCGGAAGAGGGAGAGGGGGAGAGAGAGGGAAAAGGTACAGAGAATAGGTAGCATAAATGGTAGGTAGGAAATAGACAGGAAGAGGTTAAGAACAGTATAGGAGAGCCCTGGCTGGTGTAGCTCAGTGGCTTGAGTGCTAACCTGTGAATCAAAGGGTTGCCAGTTCAATTCCCAGTCAAGGCACAGGCCTGGGTTGCAGGCCAGGTCCCCAGTGGGGGCCACATGAGAGGCAACCACACATTGATGTTTCTCTCCCTCTCTTCTCCCTCCCTTCCCCTCTAAAAAATAATAAAATTAAAAAATAAAAGAATAGTATAGGAAATGTAGAAGCCAAAGAACTCATATGTACAACCCATGGACATGAACTAAGGTGGGGGAAATGCAGGTGGGAGGGGTTGTGCATGACAGAGGGGAATAAAGGGAGGGAAATGGGACAACTGTAATAGCAAAATCAATAAAACATATCTAAAAAAATTAATAACCTTCCAAAACAGAAAGCACCAGGCTCAGATGGGTTCACTGGTGTATCTAGCAACATTTAATGAAGAAATTATACCAATCATCTATAATCTCTTTCAGAGAGTAGCAGCAGAGGGACTATGTCCGAATGCACTCTGTGAAGCCAAGCACTACTCTAGTACCAAAACCAGACACAGATATCATGAGAAAACTATAGACCAATATCTCTCATAAACACAAACATCTTCAACAAAATATTAGCAAATCGAAACCAACAACGTATAAAAGTAAGTATACACCATGACCAAGTGTGATCTGTCCCAGGTATGCAAGCCTGGTTTAACGGTTTTTAATGTTTTTTCAATTAACATAATCCATCACATTACCAGCCTAATGAAGAAAAATCACATGACCATATCACTGGATGAATAAAAAACACTTAAAAAATCCAACACTTCGCCCTGGCTGGTGTGGCTCAGTGTGGATTAAGTGCCGGCCTGCAAACCAGAGGGTCGGCGGTTCAATTCCCGACCGGGCGCATGCCTGGGTTGTAAGCTGGGTCCCCTGTGGGTTGTGAGAGGTGGCCACACATTGATGTTTCTGTCCCTCTCCTCCCTAACTTCCTTCCCCTCTCTCTAAAAATAAATGAATACAACATTTTTTTTTAAATCCAACAATTCATGATAAAAACTTAGCAAACTAAAAATAGGGGGGAACTACCTGACTTTGATAAAGAATATCTACTGAAAAGATGCAGCTAATGTCAAACGTAACGGTGAGAAGTTTGAAGCTTTCCCACTAAGGTCAGAAACAAGGCAAGGATATTCCCCCTCATCACTGCTTTTCTCTCTTTAGTGATTGATTAATTGACTGATGGATTTTTAGAAAGAGAGAGAGACAGACACGGAGACAGAGACAGAGAGAAGGGGTTAGCCCTCTTCCTTTTCCTCGATAGAGTGACTGGTCTGGAAAACAGACCGTGAGCTGGAACTCCAGCAGCCAACCTGGTGGACTATGAGGGTTCCTGGGGAAGGAATGCAAGGGCCAGGAAGATTTTGTTCTGCTCTTTTTTCCAGAGAAATTGAAACAAATTGACTTTAGGCTTAAGGATACTAGACTAGTAGAAAATACTAATACTAGAGAATAGAGTTAAGTGGAAGTCTGTCTACTAAATGCAGGATCCCTACCCCCATTTCCTTCCTCTGTTTCCAGAACGCGGCTAACCAGGCATATGCCCCAGAGGCAAATGACTGGAGGATTCTTCTCCCACGAAGAATGCTGCCGAGAAAACACATGCAGATGCCGGGGTCTGAGGGTCTCTCAGTGAGAAGGCTGGCTTGCTTCCCTAATGCCAAAGAGAGGGAGGTAGCCCACAAACTGAAAAGCCATGCCTCTGATACTCACTTCCACTGTCAGTTTTTAGAGATTTACTCTTACGTACAAAGACAGCCCAGGATCATCTGTAATTTAACGAAAAACTCAAAGATGAAAGAGAGAGTTCAAAACAGGCAAATAAACAACACGAAAACCCCCCACAAAAGTGCCCAAGAAAGATACCACCCATAGAAATAATATGGGAGTCAGAAGAAACTTAAAAAATAAAGATTAATGCCTTGGCTGGTGTGGCTCAGTGGATTGAGTGCGTATCTGTGAGTCTAAGGGTCGCTGGTTCAACTCCTGGTCAGGGCACATACCTGGGCTGCTGGCCAGGGCCCCATTTGGGGGCTTGGGAGAAGCAGCTGATCAATGTTTCTCCCACACATTTATGTCTCTCTCTCTCTCTCTCTTTCTCTCTCTCTCTCTTTCTCTCTCTCTTCCCCCCTCTAAAAATAAATAAATAAAATCTTAAAAAAATAAAGATTAATATCCTCAGTTATAGATGAAAATATCATATCCATGAAAAAGAAGAGAATGCTATGAAAAAGGAACAGCCAAAATATAAAAACAGACTCTAGGAAATTAATAATGAAGTAGAATTTTTAAAATTAAAAGAAGTGTTGGAAGATAAAATGTAGACAGAAATTCATACAGATGCCAACAGAAGAATAAAGATAGGAAAATTAGAAAATCAGTCCAGGAAGCTCCAATAACTAAGTATAATCCAGAAAAACAGAGCTAGGAAAATAAAGGGAAAGGAATAATTAAATAATAAAAATTCTTAGAATCGGAGGATACTACTCTCCAGTCTGAGAGGGTTCCCAATCCCAATGAAACACAATAAGAAAAAGACTGACCCCAAGGTCACGACTGCGAAATTTCAGACCACTGGGGATACAGACCACACCCTAAAACCTTCCACAGAAAAACGGAGGACGCAGAACATCCAGTTCATGGGAATCAGGATGGCATCATGCTTTTCAACAAAAACTAAAAGGTAGGAAAAATTCTTTTTCAAAATTCTGTGGCAAATGGACTTTTAATTTAGAATTTTAGTCCCAGCAAAACATTTGTCAAATATTAATCAAGAGCAAAGTCATTTTGAACACGTAATGACTGAAAAACCTTCCCATGTACCTTTTCTTGAAGAATTACTAGAGGATGCGCTCCAACAAAATGAGGAAGTAAAATAAGAAAGAAAAAGACACGTGACCTGGGAAATAAGAGACTCCAGCTGAGTCAAGCTGACAAAGGAAGTCCTAGGATGACGGTGGGAAAAGCTCCCGGACGGTAAACTGCGAGCAGACCTAGAGCACAGCAGTCTAGACCGGTGGAGGATGAGGGTCTGAGAAGAACTCCAAAACTAAAAACATAGAAAAGAAAGAAGAAGAAATTAATAGAATGTCTCCTCACTTTTAGGATCATCCGCCACAACTTTTTCTTAACCTTTGGGGTCCGCACGTGCTTGCAGTGGAGAGAAAAGAACAAGCAGCAAACTGCATCTGCCCTTGTTACAACCGCACCATCTAACAGAGTACACGTAGAATACATATGATACGTCTGAGAATACAGAAAATGCTGCTGCTTAGTTTTTGACAGCTCTTAACAGTCTGGAAAAAATGATCAGCAGATTTTTGTCATAGAAGGAAAAAAAACAATCAAGAAACACACATATGAGCATGTTGTTTAGAAGAATGGAGGTAAGTTCCAGAGCTGGAGATTGAAATTTCTGTACAGGACACTCCTGGATGGCTGCTTCTGGGCCACGGGACAGCAAACTCCAGGTGTTGCCTGTGAGACCCGAGGCCCCTCCGTTCCCTCCTCAGCTCTCCGGCGCTCCCTGAGCAGCCAGACCCAGTGGCAGGCTGGTAACTGAGAGCCCGCCAAGTTGGCTAGAGTGGCAGCCCATTCATTCTTCCCCACCCAGCTGTCCAGCAGCACTGACCGCTCCCTGCTGGGTTCCTTTTCAAAGTGTTCTCTCAGGGCCTATGCGACTTGCTGCATGTTACCTATTTACATATCTTTTTCCTCCTTCCAGACGACGGGGCCTTTAACTTACATCTTTGTCTCATTAGCACCTGGCACAGAAGGTCTTTAGTCAACCTTTACTTGGCATGTCTGTGCCTCCGTTCTCTGTTCAGTAAAACGGGAGTGATGTTATTTAATAGGGTTTGATGAGATGTCTGATGGCATGTCACTCACTCAACCCCACGTCACTGGCTGTGCCCTGCTCTCTCGAGCCTCGCTCGGCACAGCACAGCTTCTCTCCGCACACCGCGTCGCTCCAGACCAGGTGGGCGGCTGGGACCCAGGCAGAGCAAGCAGAGACTTTGGTGATGTTTGGTGCCTGCAGGCTGGGACGGGGTGTAACCCTTCCTTTAGGTCAGGCCCATAAGGACATTGGCTTATCTCTGGCCCTCTTTCTTTCTCTGAGAAAAGGGGCAGCTTGAAAAACAAGCCAGCAGGCGGAGGGAAAGAGGCAGATACAGGGAGGGAGAGAGCACCTGGAAATATCACTGAGCCCTTAGGTCCAACGTGCCTGCAGCCAGCTTGTCTGTGGCTGCCTGGTCACCGAAGCCACTAGCTTGTCCCTCTGCTCAAGCTCGTTTGAGCTGCTTCCTTGGCACTTGCTACCAAAGGGCTCTGACTGATACAGTTCATAAAGTACAAATGCTTGGCACAGAGGGAGCACAGAATCACCGGTAGCTCTTTCTGCTGCCATTAACAGTAAAAAATAAAATGAGAATGGAGTGAGTCACACATAAAAGTGAGGGACCGTTTATGTATTCTTTTCCATGGGCCAAGAGTTCTTCCATCGTTCCCATTTCTACTTTTCCCCTGGTATTTTTTTAAACCAACCTTAACAGGAACTCAGCCTCTCTCTGAAGGCTTCCTCTAGTTTTCTTCCTAAGGAATTGCGCATTGAGGATCGAAGGCTGGATGAACATGTGGTTTGCCTTTCTCTTCTCTGCTTCCCTTCGGTCGACATTCTTCAGTTCCCTGTGGGAGATCACAAAGACAGAGAAAAAGACTAGAGAGCCAGCGCACTCTTTCCTCTCGTCTTCATCTGTAAAGAGAGGCCAACATTTACAGTCATTCACTACATCTGCCAAGAGACACCGACCGGAGAGCTGACCACCCAGCAGCGACTTAGCCCTTGCTGTGTGCCAGTGGTCCTGTCAGCCCTGAGGACGGAGAGGAATATGGGCAGCCCCTGAAGTCAAGGAGCACATATCTAAATTAGGAAGAGAGGTGAGGAACTCCACAGTCTGAAAGAAGGCTGAAGCGTGAGCTTTGAGGGCAAGCTGAGTTCAAGTTCGGGCTCTGTTGCCTGCTGTGTGACCTCGGACAAACTGTGTGACCTCTCTGTGCCAGTGTACTCATCTCAGTGGTGGTAACAGAGCCCGGGGCTGGAGTGAGGATGGGGTTGCCACAGGTCAGGAGCTGATGCTGTACCTGACACACAGGGAGTGCCTGATAAATGTTGGCTGCTGCCGCCATTAGAGGTTTTCAGGGGGATGTGTGTCGGTAAGCGTGGGGGACACCAAACGGGGAACCTGTTGACTTGGGTAATGTATCAGCTGACTTCTGAAGTGTGACTGCACATTTGCTTGATGAAGAAGCAGGTCTTGAGTGTTCAAAGTAGAAGAAATAGCAATAAAAATATAGGTGAGAGGTTAGGATGCTGTCATATCCTTCTCCACTGAGGCAGGATAGACGTAGAATGACTGATTTTTAAAAACTAGCACTGAAGTTGGCCTAAACCAGTGGTTATTCCAACAGTGGGGTCTTCCCGCAAGTCGAAGGAAAAAATTGTGTTGCGACAGCATTGTTACCTTTGTGGTCTGCCGCAGCCTACCCTTAACTTTTCAGAGCCTGCTCCTGCTTGCGATGGAGAGACAGAAAAGAGCGGCAAGCTGCCCATGTTACTGCCCCCGTTTCCCTGCCCCCAAAGCCTGGGTGTCATTCCTTGATAATATTTTCCATGTTGGCATTTCTTGAGATGCTGTAGCCTGCACATCTTAGGCTCCTACAGTCCATTAGTGAAAGCATCTTTAGCTTGTACAACAGAATCGTATGTTGAAACATTTCCCAGAGTTCTGCAAAAAGCACTTTGCATTATGGATGCTTTGCCCCCAGACAAGAGCGAGGGTCAGGGCTCTGGACTCACAGGAAATGAATTCCTCCGCAGCAGCTGACCCTGCTCCTTCCCGGCATAGCTCCACCTGCAGGCGGAAACTGGCTCTTCCTCTGCCGCAGCGGAGAACCCGGTGGTAACCCACCTGTGGTGACGCCATCCTCACCACAGCCGAGCCAGGCACTGAACCAGACATCTCCTTTCACTCCCAGGACCACTCTGTGAGTCCTGCTGGCAGTGTCCCCAGTGTGCAGGTGATGTCCAGCCCTCCCAGGACAGACCGATGGACCTAACTCACAGAGAAGGAGACAGCTGTGCCTGGCGCCTCGGTCCGTCCCACTGCAGTGCCAGTGCTCCTGGCTGGTGTGCTCTATTGGGTAGCTAGGTGTGACTGATGTCCCAAAAGGGCCCTGGCCCATCTGCAGATAATGTTCTACATTGACCATTGTCATCTTGTGTTAGTGTTATGTCTACCATTTAAAACATTTAAACCTTTATAACATATAAAGGTTATATATAAAAGTAAAGAAAGCAGTATAATGAACACTACTTATCCATTCTCTAACTTCAACAGTTACCAACAGAAGGCCAACCTTGACTCATCTATTACTCCCTTTGCCCCTGTCCCCACCCCAAATGGGTTATTTTAAAGCAAATCTTAGACACCATGTCATTGTACCCAAAAATACTTCATTATGTACGTCTTTAAGATGACCCCTTAAAAATAACTACAAAACTATTATAATCTCTTTTCAAAGGGAACACAGCAATAAAAGGAATTCCTAAATATCATCTAAAACCCAGTTGATGTCCAAATAAAATAAAAATCTGGTTTCTGTTATTGTGGAGTTCACATTCCGACCATAAAAAAGCTCAATGTGCTTCAGATGTCATAGGGCCAGCCCCTCAGTGAAAAATTCCTCCGATGTGCTACAGAAGCCGAGTGCTGGGACCCTGCCATCCCCCTAGGGCCCCTAAATACCTGAGGAAGGTCTTTCGCAGTTCCTTTAGGTGCTTGTCAAAGTAAGTCCACTCACTCCAGTAGAGAAGGTTCAGCTGTCGGAGGGCATCCTTCCGCTTCCTCATGTTGCACAGGGTCAGGCTGATGATGTCAGCATAGGTCAGGATGGACTCAGTGGCATTCATGGTCAAGGAGAACCCACCCTGTTGGTCGGTACTGACTCAGTGTTATCAGTAGGGTATGCCTGGAGTGTGGGGAGGGGAGGTGGTGAGATGGCAGAGTGGGGAAACTCTCTCTGCGGATGGTATAACGGAAGCCTGGGCAGGAAGTGACTCTCTGCTCTTTGACTTTGGCCTGCTTTGGAAGGAGGCCATCCCCTCTGCGCCCAGAATAAAGCCCTTCTCTCTTCCCGCTGATGGAAGGGCCAGGCGATTGTTTTTCAGACTGTCATCTAAAAGTCTCACTCTGTTACCTTAGTGGTGAATAGGGAGGAATTCCAACTTGATCTTTCCTTTCAGGTCCAAGGCCTCATTGCCTTGTCGAATGATATCTCCTGCCTCCCCTCACCCCCTCCACCCTTCCTGGATGGGTCAGAATCTCAGCTACACTCGTCACTTTTTGCGGGAACCCAGACAAGATGGAAGTCATCTCTGTGTCTTCAGGTCCTCATCTATAAAATAGGGACAATAACACCTACCTTAGACGATGGTGATAATAATACTCATGGGAGTTATTGTTTATTTGGTACCAGCTGTATGCCACTTAACCCTGGTCACGTCACTGCTGCTTTGTTTAACTGCCCTTTTTTGGGAAGGAGACAACTCAGATACTGAGCTCAGGGCTAAGCTGTGCACCTGAGATCTGAAGGCCGCGGGGTGCTGGGGGGCTCAGACCCAGGGCTGTGTACCCCAACCCAGGCTTTTTCTACCGCACTGCGCAGTCTTGACAGACCAATAGGGGATATAAGGAAAAGCATTTTACAACAACGAAGCGCCGAGGGTTGTGGGTTGTCACTCTCTGCCTACAGACAGACAAACAGGTTTGTGGGTGTGACACACTGACACGCAGCAGTTGTAAGTCCTACCCAGTTCGTGACGAAAGCTCCTCCTGATGGGAAGCTACAGGTCGCTGGGGACCATTCGGGCACTTCTTGCCCACCAGGCACCAAACGAAGCCTTTACTTCTGTTGTGCTTGTGCTTGGCAAAACAGTCCTGAGGAGGGCACAGTGACCCCCAGTTCACAGATGGAAAGTGAGGCTGGGAGAGAAGTGGGAACTTGTCTAAGATCGCTCAGCCACTATGCAGTTGAGCAGGTTCCTGGGTCCAGGTCTGTCTGAGTCTGTGTTAGGTAGGGCACGGTAGACCCTCTATGGTGAACTGCCAAGACTTAGGCCACCAACACGTCAACACCTGCTTTCTGAAGGTCTGAGCTTCTTACCAGATGTTTAGGGCAAATGCCAGTGGGGCCAGGACTGTGCTAGTGAGTCTGGGGGAGGGGTGTGTGAGGTCGGTGTTAGAAAAAACACACAGCTAGGCACCGAAATCCCTCCTCAGTACATACCCCAGGGCCCTTGAGCACCTGGGAGGCATTGCTGAGTTGCAAGGTCTGCGAGAGTATCTAGTTAACGCTTTCATTCTGGGTTATGGGAAGAGACTTTGCACACGGGGTAATTCAACTTGCCCAGGGTCCCGCACAGCCATTCATGAGGCAGATGTGGTTCTAAATGAGCAAGACTCTGACCCTGAGTCTTATATCAACGGCAACCCTTGAGAGGCACCTACTCTGTGCCAGGCACCGTATAAGGGCTGGATGCCTCTCCCCTACCTTTGCTTCGGGAAGAGGAAGCAAGGGCCTGAAGCAACGTGCACCTGCCGGTGCAGGAAAGGATATGGGATGGTCTTGGTTTTCTCCTTCCACGTTATCAGCACGTCTTGGCCGCAGTGCCGCAGGGTGACATAGTTCAGGAGGAAGTACACGATCAGAGGGCTCTTCCCGTACAGGTTGAAGAGGCTTGACGTCAGCTCAGGGCTTTTGCAGGCAGGGTGAGACTGAGCAGAAAAGAGAGGGGGGAAGAAAGAACACTGTCATTTTACAGCATGCGTTAGGAAGTGCAAAGGCACGCATGTCCTGTGATCTGGAACCTCTGGTTTTGGGGCACTCTCCTAAAAAAGGCGGCCAAATGAAGACGACGGTGCAGGCACAAAGATGTCCACGGTGGAGACCTTTACTGTAACAAAGCATCAGAACAACATCATGAAATTATTAACATCCCTAACCAATGTTTATGAAGAGTTGCCACTATTAAAATGTTTATGAAGAGTCGGCATTAAAATATTGTTTCAGATATAATAGATTAAAACAAGATGCAAAATTGAATGCATAGTACTATATATATAAAATAAATATAATTATATGAGATAATTGGGTAAAAAAATAGGTGAGAGACTGGAAGTACAGTTACCAAATATTTGCGAGGTGACCACCACGTGTACCCTGCTCTGGGCACTGAGATTCAGCTGAAAATAAGACAAATCCTGGCCCTTGTGGAGCTGGCCTTACGGTTGAAAGAGAAACAATAAACAAACCAAGAAACAGAATACCAAGATATTGTGGAGTAAGTGCTTCAGATAAGAATCAGGCAGGGCAAGGGGTGAAGGGCGGTGTGGTGGGAGACTGGGGAAGAGGTGGGCAGAGGGGGCTGCCCTGAGGATGGGTGATCCTGGCAGATCCTGAGGGATGGGTGGGGGCAAAAGGGGCCCTGAGGCAGACGAGCGAGTCATGCAGCCGGGGGACAAACACGAGGCTTGTGTGGCTCAGATGGAGCCTGTCTGGTGAAGCTGAGCAGGGAGCAGGGCCCTGAGCCCTGGAATCTTTTCTCAAGGTGATGGAAACCACTGGAAAATCGTGATCCAGGTACAACATAATCTGATTAATTTTCCTAAAGATCCCTTCGGCCGGTGTGAGGAGAAATGACCGCAGTGAGTTGGAGTGGATGTGAGAAGGGCAGCTGGGAGGCCTCTGCAGGGGCTGGGGGAGCTGGTGGGTGGCTGGGAGAGAGGGAAAAGCGATCGAATGTGGCCCTGACTGGTGTGGCTCAGTGGGCTGGGCGACGACCAGCAAACCGCAAGGTCGCCAGTTGGATTCCAGGTCAGGGCTTGTGCCTGGGTTGAGGACCAGGTCCGCGGTTGGGGGGCGGGTGAGAAGCAAATGATGGGTGGTTCTCTCTCTCTGTTTCTCCCTCCCTTCCCCTCTCTCTAAAAAGAAATAAAATCATTTTAAAAAGTGATCAAATATGCAACATATAATGCGAGCAGAACTGGCAGGCTTTGCTGATGGACTCAGCGTGGGTGTGGCGAAGGGAGAGACAAGGATGACTCCGCAGGTTTAGGTGCCAGTGGCTGGGGGGCCCGAGGAGGAGCTGGGAAAACCAAGGGGTCTCACTTAGACGTGGAGACGCTGACAGGCAACCCGAGGGAGCGAGTCGAGAAAGCACAGGCTGGGGCTCCGCGATTTACTTTCCACCTTTCCATGCCTCGGCCTTTTTCCAAAAATGCCAACAGTGATTCTGCACTACTCTTGTATTTAAACGACAATACATTTTAGTACCAACTGTAATTTTAAAATAAAGTATTTTTAAAAAGAAAAAAACCAATACATTTTATTCTGAAAAAGTGGTTGTAATTTAACCAAACAAAACTTCTGTCTCCTGAATAAAGGCTGCACCAGCACCTAAGCACGCTGCTCTCTAACCCTCTCCACTTTGACTGCTTCGTGAGATCGCTTCTGTCTGTAGCAGGGTCTCCCAACCTCAGCACTGTACCTTCGGGGGCTGGACAACGCTTCGCCGTGGGATGCCACCCTATGGTCGCACACTGAGCGACACCCCTGCGTCCACCTGCTAGATGACAGACAGCACTGCTCCATCCCCCCTCCCTCACTGTGACAACCAGAAATGTCTCCAGATGTGGCCGGGTGTCTCCGAGGGGGCAAAACCAACAAGGTCCCGCCGGAATCACAGAAACGTGGGTTAGCAGGGAACCTATGAGACAGTCTAGTGATTCCTGAGACCCCTTCTCCAAACAGGCCCATCTGCGTTCACTGGTCACCGCAATGGGGGAGACCAGAAAAACCACGTATGACACAGAGCACACTTGTGCACTTTAAGGACCCTCCTTTACCCCGAGACTGTCTTCTTCACTTCCTTATGCTGATGGCTTTTCTTTTATGAGCCAAGGACGGCAGATTGGTCTTAGTGAACTTATTTAGAAAAACAAAGATCGGCAGAGTCTAGAAAAATCCAAGCAGACCTGGGACCCACTGACCTTACCAGAGAATCATCTTTTGGCTTCCAGTTTCCATCTTCCTCTCTGACAGCCTCTGGACTCAGGGGTTTGGGGGGGTTTACCTGCCCTCTGCTGCACTCGGGCTTGGGAGGCCTCAAGTAAAAAATGAAAGTGTAGCCATAACAACACTGCGGGGCTTCATTCTCCCAGTGTTAGAGAAAGTGAAACACCTTACTCAAGGAACACAGCTGAAGAGATGCAGCACCAAGATTTGAAGCCACGTCCGTCTGTTTTTTCCGCCATGCCCTGCTACTTCTCAAAAGTTTCATGCTAAAAGCTGGCAGAAAACAGGCAGCGGTAATAAACGTGGAGAAATGAAGAAGGTTCAAGAAATCTACAACACTTGCTGCACCTGGCCCAAACTCCATGGCGCGACTCCTTTGCCTGTTGGCATCTTGGGAAAGCCCCACGACCCCTTGCCTAGTTCAGGTCCTAAGGGCCTCTCCCCACCACGCAAGACTGACGGGCCACGGACACACACCACCAAGCACCGGGCTTGCGAGGGACACTGGGGTGGGGGAGGAGAGGAGAAGAGAACACACATCGTCCAGTGAGTCCCAGGGTCTGCAGGCTGTGCAGGTGATAAGGCTCAGTAGTTAAGGGCTCAGGCCCAGAGCCTGAAGGATCTGCCCGCAAGGCTCGGCTTTGTCCCTTACTTGCTTTGTGAACTTGGACAAACGAGTTACCTGCTCGGAGAGCATCATATGTCATTCCTCACTGATAACCTGCGGAACGCTAGGTGTGATGCTCTCGGAGGACGCTGGCAGTCAGACAGGTTCAGGGCGGTGCTGGAACTGTGTGTACTGCACGATCATTGCCATCACCACCTCGGACAAGCCTGACCGTGCCATGGCCTACGAATTACTGTCTCCACTTCAAGAGATTAGGAAACAGAGACCCAGTGCTCTCTCTCTACTCCACCCAGGCTCCCGAGTTTCAAGCAAGTCATTTAAATTCCTGGAGAAGTTCAGACAAAGTGTTTACTCAACTTATGCTTACCTCAGTCAGAAACTGCCCTTAGAAGATTTCTTGACTATCATCTGAGTCTACATCAGAAATACCCTAGTTCTTATGCTGGCATCTCTACCTTTATAGCCATATCCCCTACCCCCTTTTAAATCATCTCGATTATTATATTTCCAGCCCTGGCTGGTATGGCTCAGTGGATTGAGGCCAGCCTGCGAACCAAAAGGTTGCAGGTTCGATTCCCAGTCAGGGCACATGCCTGGGTTGTGGGCCAAGTTCCCAGTAGGGGGCACTCAAGAGGCAACTACACACTGATGTTTCTCTCCTTCCCTCCCTCCCTTCCCCTCTCTCTAAAAATTAATCAATAAAATCTTTAAAAGTATATAAATAAATTTCCAATCATGTGCCCACCTTCTTATGAAGTATATTCTCACGTACTCTTGCTTCTGATATCCTCCTGACTTGTGGCGTCGTTTTCCTGAAGACCCGAGCGCGACCAGAATGCTCTGTCAATGCAATGTTAGCAGAAAAAGATCACTGGGGCTGGTGGCGGTTATAAGAAAGACCATACGGCAGACCTCAGTTTCCTGTGAGTGTGGAAAGGCCTGAGTGCTGAGCGCTGAGACCACTGGGAGATTCCGGAGGAAGTAGCTCAGGTAAAGTCACACCGTTTCACTCCCATCTGACCCCGTGGCCCTGCAGGGTAAGCCATGCCTCTCGTCTCCAGGAGGACTGTGAACAACAAACTTTCCTTCGAAGACGCTGACCCTCCTGGGGGGTCACTCAGTCACCTCTATAAATTAACAGCCAGGCACAAATCAGTTCCTGCCTCAGTAAATGCTGGTTTCTGGTGGGGAGAGGAGCAGTGATCACGTCTCGGATTTATTTTCTCCCATCCCATAGCCTGGCTTCCCCACAGATGTTCGCGCTGTGCTACACTGCTCGTTACAAAAGTGGAACTTCGTTAGAGCTTGCCGAACTGCAAAGACAAGCGCGTCCTCTCATAAGATGTGACTTTGGTGCCAAGGCCCAGGCTAGAAACTAGGGTGACAAACTACGTTGAAACAAACCCGAGAAACGAGGGCTTTGGAGACAATAACTGAGTCCAAAGCTTGCATTTCCCTTTGAGGTAATCGATGTACCTTTCATGGCATTCTGTATTTGGGAGGTGTCCTCTGAAGTCTTCTTGGAGACAGAGTCCTTCTCGCTGTTTGAATGTGCACTAGTAGACTCCAGGGGAGAGGAAAAAAGCAGAACAAATTCAGTACGAGTGGCAGTGAGAGGAATACAAACAAGCATACACGCTATTTCCTAGACATTTCTGATCGCCCTTGTGGAGGGACGGCTTTCAGGTACAGCTGGATGACTCGGCCCTCCATCTGGGAGCACGGTGGACAGAAGTGGCCGAGGGAGAAAATGCATGGGCCGCGGCAGGCGGCAGGCGGGGGTTCCGGTGCCAGCTCTCCGCACAGCAGCTGCTGGTCTTGGGGAAGTCATCGCACGTCTCGATGGCCTCAGTTTCCTCATGGGTTCTCCTGAAGTTGGCTAACGTACGCCAAGTGCCCCGCGAGCACGGCAGCCGTGCTCATGCCGTCACCGCCCCTCCTTCCGCACGTGTTTCATTGAGCTGCTACTACTGATGTGTCTGCCCTGGGAAGACCCTGAAAGCTACTCTCTTTCCAGAGGAGCTCCCCGTCTAGCAGGGGAGATAATGGTAAATAGACAACTATGCTAAGGTGTGGAGAGTACCACATATTTATCAGAGAGGCAATATAAATTAGGGTTAGGTTTGCACATGAGTGACAGGGACTCAAAAGTAGCAGTGGCTCGAACTAGGTAGAAATTTCCTCCCCACATGAGAGTCTGCTGGGAGGAGTCCTTAGAGCCTCTGATTTCTTCCAGCTCCTGGTCCCACCTTTCCTAAGATAGAACCCTTGTTCTTAGGGTCCAAAATGGCAGCTGGAGCTCCAGTCATCACATTCACCTTCCAGGCAGCAGAATGGAGAAAATGGCAAAGAGGCAAAGGAGTCATATGAGCTCTTTTCTTAGGGCTCCCCAAAACTGCCACATGGCACATCCACCTATATCTCATCAGCTGGATCTTGGTCACACGGCTACACACGGATGTGGGGGGGCCAGGAAATGAAATCTTTTATCTGCCCAGGTACGTGCCCGGATAAACAGGAGGTGCTCCTTCCACAGAGGACGGGGATAGCAGACATCGGGCACAACTAGTAGGCCAGAAGCGGCACGGGCAGAGCATCCTAAGGCGGCAGAGTAGGGGATGCTCGATTCTGTCTGGGGGAAAGCTGGAGGGTTGCCAAGCAGAGAAGACACTTTTGTTCTGCCTTCAAGGATGAGTAGGAGTTTAGTGATGCTAAACAGATGGCCCACCGCGTGGCACACGAGCAGTCCACCAGCCTCAAAAGCACCACTTGGCTTTTATATAAATATATTTGAATAGGAAGAAGACTGGACGGACTTCCCATATGCCATGCAGCTGGCTGTCCAACAGCTACTGATGTTTGTGGTGCTGATGTGGTTACTGGGACTTGTTAGAGAGAAAACACTCCCAGGGTTCAGTGAAGCATCAAGCTCATTCTTAACAGGCCTCAGCTCAACAGCAGAGCAGAGAATAAATGCAGATAAGACTCTGGCAGCATGATGACGCCTAAGGGGCTCAGATGGCCAGTGTCCTGATGTCTGCTGAAGTCAGCTGTGTGGCCTGAGGCCAGTGGTTCACCTCTTTGAGTCTATTTCTTCCTGTGCCAGATAAAGATAATCATTGCCCAGCTCGCAGGAATCTTGTAAAGGACTAGTGAGAATATACGCAAAGAAAACCTGCACGGGGTGGACTCCCCAAAGTCCTTTTTCACCTGGTCTCATGTTCTGAACAGCAACCACCCCCCAGGTGCATGAGGCCAGGTGACCATCGCTGGGACAGCAGCTGCAATCAGACCGCTCTGGGCCCTCCCCACCCCCCCCCTTGGCACAGACACATGGAACCATTCTCCCACGCAGCCACCCTGCGGCTCAGATTCTGCATGCCGAGAGCTCCGCTGTGGTGGGGCAGGGCAGCAGCAGAGCCTGTTTCTGAGCTGGTGTGAGATTCCAACAGGGGTGCCTGGAGACAGGGAAGGGCAATGGGCTTTGAGATCTCGTTTTGGTGGGTATGGGCACAAGCTGGAGGGACCGGGGTCAGCACTGTCATTGACCCTGACTGTACCCGTGCCCTGGCATTCAGGAAGACTCAGGGCGCAAGATGATGGGGTAGGGAGTGCAGAGATGTGGGGCTGACCAGAAGCCACTGAAGCTTATGGGGGCTCCAAGGGGTCTGGGTTTATGGCTCCCTCCTCACCTGAAGACTGAAGACTTTCTTACTCTGAGCAGACTTATGCGAAGAGTTCGTCTTAGAAGGCAGGAAGGATTGCTCTTTTCCTAGGGAAGAGACAGAGTTCTTTATCAGTTCCTTCCTGTCCTGGTGTGACACTGCAGACTCTGAGCTTTGAGACGGCCCCCTCCCTGGACGCAACAGCAAGAGAACTGGCCCCAGGCAAGCCAGAACCACTTGTGGAGCGGCTGGCCTGGGCACCCCTTCCCAGGCCACTCAGCACCCGCATTCCCCGCCACAGCGCCCAACCCCTTGCAGTATCCCTGTGTTGCCCACATTTCCCATTAGTCTGCGTAGTGAGGTCTGGGCTTGCCCCCAGTGTGACCCCGGTGTTGGCGCAGCATGGTGCCTGGCACGCGCTGCTCTTCCGCAGCTGCTGAGTGCGGTAAGAAAGCTGGCCTTGGGGGAGCTGCTTCTCTGAACTCCGTTTCCTTCTCTGGGGATTCAGTGTGGAGGTCAGCTCATTGTGAGGAGTGAATAAAAAGGGCGAAGTGCTCAGCATGGTGCCTGGCACACAGCAGATGCGCAATAACTGGCATCCACTGTAATAATATAAAACATTGCCCCCCATGCCCAACAATTATGCTGTGCTGACTCTAACTACGGCTAACAAATTTATGTTTCAGCCATTCTGGTGGCTAGTTTGGGGATATACAGGAGACAGAGCCTGGCCTGAGGATTTCAATACTAAGGCCTTTCCCTGCCCCAGCTCCACGGTGGCTGGGCGTGGCCTGGGCAGCGGGGGCAGAAACCCATGAGTGGTACCTCACCCTTTATCAGTTTTCCTGTATGCGACATTAATTCTTCTCTCCAGAATCTCTCGGGATCCAGTTTTGAGTAGTCCCAAGTGTCATAGCTCTGTAGGCAAGGATATATACCTAAGAGGGAGTCAAAAAACGATCCTGAAAACTACAAAAGAGAACAGGAGGCAGAAGACAGAAGACAGAGGCCTCTGAGACGCCCCCTGATGGCCGTGGAGAGGCTGAGCTTCCACCAAAGCATTATCCCCACCCCACACTGGCACTGTGGACTTGGGTGTCCCTTCCTCTCTAAGAGACATCGGTTTTCTTCATCTAGAAGATGCAGGTGGTGATGCCTATTCTGCTCTCTTGACAGCGTGGGTGTGAGGATCCGATCAGAGCACCCTGGGGACGTGTGAACCTGGGACGTGCTACACAGATATGAAGGCATTGTAATTATTTGTTTTCTTGTCTATCTCCTCCGCTTTTACCGAACTCTGAGCTCACTGAGCACAGGTCTTATTTATCTTTCCACCTCCAGGGCTTAGTATTGAGTCTGGAACATGATAAATACGTAGCTGGTAAATTTTGTTTGACCCATTATCACACTTAGCTAAGTACCAGAAATAGGTTCACCCTAAATATTTGATGGCGATGCTTATGGGACTAAAGCTTTCCTCTTAAAGAAACCGTGCATTTCAGGGTCTTGGCTTCTTGGAACCGGAACCCTCAGACGTCAGAGGGGCTCCACTGTCTCCCTCAGCTCTTTGGTTTAGGAAAGAAAAGACCAAGGATTGATGGAGATATTTGAGCCTCTGTGCAAAGTCGTTTGCTGGACGAAGTAAGGAGACAGGAGGTTTGTTGTCACTGGGGATGGATTAGGAAAAGGAGGCACAGCCTTGGACAAAAAGGGGAACAGGGAGGAGAAACAGAACAGGAGACAGAACGGCAGGACGGCCAAAGACCTAGCTCTGCAGTGGACTCAGTCTGAACGCCTGGGTCGGAACGGCTGCTCCCCCATTTGTTCACTGCTCAGTTTCTTTGATCCCGGACATGTTGGGAGGATTACATGAGTGTGCAGAGAAGAGCTGGCAAGGTAGGCCTACTATCCTTAGACAGGCCTGCTTGCAAGATTGGCCCTTGGCTGGCACGTGGGACCCTGGCTGGTAAATATTTCCTTACATTGGTGTAAACTTTCCCTAACTGCCTAGAAGAAACAGATAAATTCCCAGAAACATACAACCTACCAAGACTACATCAAGGAAGGAATAGGAAACCTGAACAGACAAATCATGGGTAAGGAGATTGAGTCAGTAATTAAACCCCTTGCCCAACAAAGAAAAGCCCAAGACCAGATGGCTTCACAGGTAAATTCTAATAAATTTTAAAGAATTAACTCCAGTCCTTCTCAAGCTCCTCAAAAACACTGAGGAGAAGGGGATACTCCCAAACTCACTTCAGGAGACCGGCATTATACTGATACCAAAGCCAGCTAAGGATACATTAAGAAGAGAAAATTACAGGCCAATATTCCTGATGAATATAGACAAAAATATCTCAACAAAATACCGGCAAACAGAATTCAGCAGCACAGTAAGAGGATCGTATGCTACTCTGAAGCAGGATCTGTCCTTCGGATGCAAGGATAGTGTGACAGACACAAACCAATAAACGTGACACATCACATTAATGAAATGAAAGATAAAAACCACATGTCCATCTCAATAAATGCAGAAAAAGCGTCTAACAAAATTCAACACCCTTTCATAATAAAAACTCTCAAAAAACTGGGTACAGAGGGAGCACACTTCAGCGGAGTAAAGGCCCTAAGAGACAAGTCCACGGCTACAGCGTGCTCAACGGCGAAAGACCTTCTTCTACGATCAGGAGCACAGACTGAGTTGCCCCCTCCTCCCACTCCTAATCAACACAGTACTAGGGGTCCTGGCCAGGGCAAGAATAAGAAATAAAAAATACGCAAATCAGAAAGGAAGAAGTAAAATAGTCTCTATACACTGAACACTTGGTATTACATATAGTAAATCCTAAAGATTCCACAAATACTGTTAGAACTAATAAATCAATTCAGTGAAGTTTCAGGATATAAATTAATACACAAAATCAGTTGTGTTTTTATACACTAACAAAGAACTATCTGAAAAAGAAATTTAAAAACCCCCATTTACAATAACACCAAAAACAATAAAATACTTCGGAATAAATTTAGCTAAGGAATTAAAATATCTATAAGACATTGATGAAAGAAATGGAAGACATGGGGACTTCTGGCCAAGATGGAGGCGTAGGTAGACACACTGTGTCTACCAAAAGAAGGACAACAACAAATTTAAAAACAAAAAACAACCAGAACTGACAGAAAATCAAAGTATATGGAAGTCTGACAACCAAGGAGTTAAAGAAGAAACATTCATCCAGACCTGTAGGAGGGATGGAGATGGGCAGCCGGGCGGAGAGGAAGCAAGGCAATAGCTGGCCAACTGGGTAGTCCCACACCCACGTGTGGATAAACTGGGAGGAACAACTGGGGAGCGAGACAGACCTCGCAACCCAGGGTCCCAGTGCCGGGAAATAAAGCCTCAAATCTCTGATTGAAAACACCTGTGGGGGTTGAGGCAGCGGGAGAAACTCCCAGACTCACAGGAGAGCTCCTTGAAGAGACCCACAGGGTCCTAGAATGTACACAAGCCCACCCACCCGGGAACCAGCACCAGAAGGGCCCAATTTGATTGTCAGCAGTGGGGGAAGTAACTGAAAACCGCCAGAGAGCTGAGTAAGCAGCACTGTTCCTTCTCCCCCACAAACAGCGTGACGATGCAGTGATGGAGTTGCCCCGCTCTGGTGAACACCTAAGGTTCTTCCCCTTACTACATAACAGGCGTGCTGAGACAAAAAAAAAAAGCCCAAATGAAAGACCAGATCAAAGCTCAAGAAAACTAAGCGATGAAGAGATAGCCAACCTATCAGATGTACAGTTCAAAACACTGGTAATCAGGACACTCACAGACTTGGTTGAATTTGGTCACAAATTAGATGAACAAATGAAGGCTACACTAAGTGAAATAAAGGAAAATGTGCAGGGGACCAACAGGGATGGGAAGGAAACTGGGACTCAAATCAATGGTTTGGACCAGAAGGAAGAAATAAACATTCAACCAGAACACAATGAAGAAGCAAGAATTCAAACAAATGAGGAGAGGCTTAGGAACCTCCAGGACATCTTTAAATGTTCCAACATCCGAATCATAGGGGTGCCAGAAGGAGAAGAGGAAGAGAAAGAAATTGAAAACTTATTTGAACAAATAATGAAGGAGAACTTCCCTAATTTGGCAAAGGAAATAGACTTCCAGGGGGTCCAGGAAGCTCAGAGAGTCCCAAAGAAGTTGGACCCAAGGAAGCACACACCAAGGCACATCATAATTACATTACCCAAGATTAAAGATCAGGAGAGAATCTTAAAAGCAGCAAGAGAAAAGGAGACAGTAACCTACAAAAGAGTGCTCATAAGACTGTCAGCTGATTTCTCAAAAGAAACCTTATAGGCAAGAAAGGGCTGGAAAGAAGTATTCCAAGTCATGAAAGGCAAGGACCTACATCCAAGATTACTCTATCCAGCAAAGCTATCATTTAGAATGGAAGGG
>VMDR010016878.1:0-20681 GCA_007922815.1 Macrotus californicus | reverse complement strand
TCCCCTCTGGCCATTGTTAGATTGTTCTTAATTTTAATGTCTCTGGTTGTATTTTGTTTGCTGAGTTCTTTTGTTGATTATGTTCCAGTTAAAGGTGAGATCATGTGGTATTTCTCTCTCACCACCTGGCTTATTTCACTTAGCATAATGCTCTCTAGTTCCATCCATGCTGTTGCAAAGTGTAGGATCTCCTTCTTTCTCTGTAGTTTTTTCTTTTAAAAGAAGATTACAAGTATGTTTTTATACCTTAGCTTTTGCTTCTGAAGGTAGTTGCTGAACAAATGTGCCAGAACATATTTAATGGAAAAATTATGTTAATTTAGTGAACAGATGCTGCCTTTTTGCTACATTATTTACATGTGGGTACTATATAATAGAACTTTTTAACAGTATATTTTATTGATTATGCTATTACAATTGTCCCTTTTTTCCCCCTTTGCCCCTTCTGCCTGGTACTCCCATTCCCTCCAGGAATTCCCTCCTCTCTTAGTTCATGCCCTTGGATTGTACATGAGTTCTTTGGCTTCTCTACTTCCCATACCATTCCCAACGCCCCCGTTCTATTCTGTACGTATCAGTTATTCTTCTTATTCCCTGTACCTTTTCCTCCGTTCTCTCCCCTCCTCCTACCTGCTGATAACCCTCCATGTGATCGTCATCTCTATGACTGTTCCTGTTTTAGTTGCTTGCCCAGTTTGTTTTTGTTTTTTAGATTCTGTTCTTGGTAGTTGTGAGTTTGTTGTCATTTTATTATTTATAGCTTTGACCTTCTTCTTTTTCTTAGATAAGTCCCTTCAACATGTCATACAACAAGGGCTTAATGATGATGAACTCCTTTGTCTGGGAAGCACTTTATCTGCCCTTCAGTTCTAAATGATAGGTTTGCTGGATAGTATAATCTTGGGTGTGGGTCCTTGCTTTTCATCTGTTTGTATACTTTTTGCCAGTCCTTCTTGCCTGGAGTGTTTCTTTTCAGAAATCAGCTGATAGTTTTATGGGCACTCCTTTGTTAGTTACTCTCTTCTTTTCTTTTGTTGCTTTTAAGATTCTCTTTATCTTTAACCTTTGGCATTTTAATTATGTTGTGTCTTTTGGTGTGGCCCTCTTTGGGTCCAACTTGTTTGGGGCTCTCTGAGCTTCCTGGACTTGTATGTCTATTTCATTCACCAAATTGGGGAAGTTTTCTTTCATTTAATAATAATAATTTTTCAATTTCTTGCTCTTCCTTTTCTCCTTCTGGCACCCCTATGATTTGAATGTTGGTACATTTAAAGTTGTCTCAGAGGTTCCTAAGCCTCTCCTCATTTTTTGAATTCTTGTTTCTTCTTTCTGTTCCATTTGACTGTTTATTTCTTTCTTTTGCTCCAAGTTGTTGATTTGAATCTTGGCTTCCTTCCCTTCACTGTAGGTTCTCTGTATAGTTCAGTTTGCTTTGTACAGCCTTCACTTCTTCCTTTATTTTGTGGCTATACTCAATCATTTCTCTGAGCATCCTGATCACCAATGTTTTGAACTCTGTATCTGATAGATTGGCTATCTCTGTGTCACTTAGTTCTTTTTCTGGAGTTTTGTTTCTGTTCTTTAATTTGGGCCATATTTCTTCGTCTCCTCAATCTGTCAGTCTAGCCTCCCTGTGTTTCTGTGTATTAGGTAGAGCTGCTTTGGCTCCCCATGTTGACGCACCCGTTATGTTGTAAGGGGTGGAGTCTCAGGTATTTGCTAGGGCTGTGCAACCCACTTAGCTGCTTTGTGCTGCTGTCTGTGGAGGATGGGTCAGAGAGGGAACAGTGTAGCTTGCTCGGCTCTCGCCCCAGTTCCAGTCACTTCCCCCACTTCCTGTAAGCATCTGACACCCTTCTAGCTGTCTTGGTGCTGATTCCCAGAGTGGGTGGGTTTATGTACATTCTAGGACCCTATGGGCCCTTTAAATGGACTCTCCTGACAGACCGTCAGTTTCTTCCACTGTGCCAGTCCCCACTGGGTTTTACAGCCAGAGGTGATGAGGCTTTGTTCTCCTGGCTACTCAGTCTGTCTTGAGGCTGGGATCACTTGCTCCCCGGTTGTCCCTTCCAGGTTTTTATCAGCCTCATGTGAATATGGAACCGCCTATTCTGCTACTGTAGCTGCCTCTTGCCACCACCAGGCCACACCACACCTTCTCCACTCCTACCCTTCTAGATGAACATTTCTTCTTTAAATCCTTCACTGTTGGACTTCCATAAAGTTTGATTTTCTGACAGTTCTAGTTGATTTTTGTTTTTAGCTTGGTTGTTATCTTTCTTATGGTTGTGCGAGGAGATGAAGCGAGTCTACCTATGCCTCCATCTTGGCTGGAAGTCTGTATAATAGAATTTTATGATTATTATTTTAACTACTTGGAAAAGAGTGAATTAAGTATATTTTTTAACTTTATTTTTAAATAAATAAATATTTTTATGTTTGTTTATTTTTTCTTATTTATTTATTATTTATTTTTAGAGAGAGGGGAAGGGAAGGAGAAAGAGAGAGGGAGAGAAACATCAATGTGTGGTTCCCTCTTGAGCACTCTGTACTAGGGACCTGGCCCGCAACCCAGGCATGTGCCCTGACTGGGAATTGAACCGGTGACCCTTTGGTTCATAGGCCCAGCACTCAATCCACTGAGCCACACCAGCCAGGGCTATTTTTTTTCATTGTATTTTTTTTCCCATTGCCATTTAGCCCTCTTATGTCTCCCCTCCTCTCCCCCTCCTTCCCGATAAAGAACATTTCTTAAATCTGCAGTAGCCTTTATCCTTTTACATCCCTGGGGGAAGGACCTACCCACTCCCCACTGTTACTAAAAGCTGACATTGCCTTGCAAAATTTATTTCCTTGGTAAGTCTTAGGAGGCAGCCCAACCTCCTGTCATCAGTTTTTCTAATTTTTGCCACTGCCTCAGGGCCAAAAAACCTTAAAGTGCTATTTTATTGTCATCAAATAACAAAAACATTTCAGCCTGGCCTGAGCTTGAGCACTCAATGTTTTAAATTGCTAGAACATTTGGTGAAAACCATCAAAGTCTATTAAGGACGTTTTACAGGTATTCCAAACAGATACTCTGTAAAAGTGGTTTTTGTGGACCCAAGTAGCCTTTTTTAAGAACAGGTCGATTGCTCACAGAGAGTTCATGAGTGCTTACGTGGGTTCCTCGTGCTGCAGAAAGAACTGGGCCTCTCCCGCAGAGCACGAGTGGCTCCATCATTAGGTGAGCTGCTTCCCTTTCCTTCCTGTAGAGAAACGGGTCTTCATGGGCTGTTAGAAAGGGGAGTCTAGCCATCAAACATCCCCTGAAAGAACTATGAAGAACTTTGACACTTTATTCCATCACATACATTTTTTCTGTGTTACTTCCTTTCATACTTTTTCCAGTTTTCAAAAGGAAGTGTCCTCTTTCTGCTTGGGTTTGTGGCCATGGCTGGAACCCATGTGCAGAAGTAGAGTCAGTGGGGATGTGAATGACCACAATCCGGGGGTGTCATGAAGTCTGTCCATAGCTGTTAGCTTCTCCTTTTCATCCCCATCCCTTCCAGTCTCCAACTCTTGTGCAAAAGAGAAGTGCAGGCTGTTTAGCGTTTTTAGATTTCTCCAAGTTGGCTGAGTTCAGATTCTAGCTCCTGCAAGGACTTCTCTGGTTCCCTCTTGGGCCTTACAATTGCTGGACCTAGAATTGCTGAAAATTCTGTTCTTGATTTTCTCTTCCTTGTCATGCTAGGGACTGTCACCATTTTTCCAGTAGGCATCCCCAGTGTGCTTGGCACTTAACAGGTGTTCAGAAAATGTTTGTGGATTAGAGGAACGAACAGAGAAAAAGGGAGAGGCCCTTTGAGTCCTGACAACCCCAAGACCAGGAGTTATACTTTTGGGGGGTCTCATTTATGAATTAAAATAGTGTCTCATGAAAATGCACAAATCTTGTCTATTGGGAGCATTATCATAATGTTAATGTTGATCTACTAGTTAACCTTGAAGTACTATTTTTGCATCTAAAAGCTGCAAGTGTTTCGAGGATGATTAAAAAGAGTCATTTTATATTTGTGTTGGGTTATATGACTTCTGGACCATTAGATACTTTTAGAATGCACAGCATATAGCATTTAAGCAACAAATTTCTCTTCGGTGCATGGATTATGGGGGAGAGGAGGGAGGATGAAGATGTGAGAGATACAGCATTCACCAATTTACTTACTGAACAGTTGCCAAGTGCATGGCATTGCGCTAAGTTATGTGAGGGTTATAAAGATAAATCAGATAAATCTCCTTTCCAGAAGATGGAAGCAGAGATCAGTAACACTCAAGCTGATTACAGAGTAGGGCAGAGCAAATGCCCCAAGAGCAGTGGAGACGAAGGCCACTTCATCTTGTGGAAGGCCATATCCACAGGAGATGGCTGTACTCAGGACGGGGCTGGGGGCTATCGGAAAGCTTTCACAGAGGGGCAGTGTTTAGGTTGGGCTGTGAACGGTGAGTGGTATTTGGACCAATGAGCATGGAGGCTGAAGATATTTTGGGTACCAGCAATGCCTTGTTGTTGGGAAAGGGAGATGTATGTCTGGGCTGGAGCCTTGTGGACCAATAGCAGTTAAGGTGGTTCCAGATTCAAAGAGACTTTGAAGAGGTAGGGCCTAGATCCAAAGTATAGACCATGTTTGGATCACAGTTAAACAAACCAGCTGTATAAAAAAGAAAGAAATATTTGAAATCATTGGGGGCCTTTAAATACTGTCTACATTTATTGGTATTAAGAAATAATGTAAAAAGAAATTTAAGGGTTATAATATTGTTATTATTTAAAGTATCTTTATCTTTTAAATAAACTTACTGAGGTATTTATGGGTGAAATGATAGGCTGTCTGGAATTTGCTTTGAAATGACCCACCTGGGGGAGGAAGTGAGGGGGCAGGGATGAAGCAAGATTAGCCATGGGTTGAAAAGTGTTAAAGCTGAGTGATGGATAAGTAAGTGTTAATTATGCTATTCCTTCTACTTTTGCTAATGTTTGAATTTTTATATAATAAAAAATGTATTGTTTTTTAAAAGACTTTATTTATATTTAGAGAGAGGGGAAAGGAGGGAGAAAGAGAGGGAGAGAAACATCAATGTGTGGTTGCCTCTTGCACGCCCCCTACTGGGGACCTGGTCCACAACCCAGGCGTGTGCCCTGACTGGGAATCAAACTGGTGACCCTTTGGTTCCCAGGCCCTTACTCAATCCACTGAGCCACACAAACCAGGACAAAAGAAAAAGTTATTGCTTTTTTAAGGAACAACCCAGAAAGATGTAAGACAGAAAAGGTGAAGTGGACTGAGATTGTGAAGACTATTTGAATATCACATAATACTGTGGCAGATGAGTGGTTTTTAATTGGTGAGGAAGTACTTGATATTATCTTTTGTTAGGGACCTGACAGGGACATGACCCTGTAGTGGTGTGACCTGGAGGTAGGAGAGGTTAGAAGTTAGAAGAACGATTAGAAGGAATGAGGAGGAATGAGAGCAGGTAGGGGCTGAAGAAGGGCAGTACGGCCAGGGCATGATGACTGGCGTGAGGGAGAGAGCAGAGACCAAGCTGAGCCCAAGGTGTTGCTTCCGGGAGCCTGGAAGGAGGCCTTGCTGGGAATGGGACAGCTCCAGAGGGGCCTCTGGGGGCTGGAGGTTAGTGAGGGGCAGGGTGGCCCTGTTTTGGGGTGGGGTGGTGAGCAAGTCCACGAGGGTCGGGGGACACTCCTGGGGGCTTTGATGGGACAGAGAGAAGAAAACAGGAGCTTAGGACAGGAGGGAAAAAGAGGAGGACACGGACATGGAGGGCTGAAGAGAAGCCTATGGTCCCTCACAGGAAGCCCATTCTACACTATATGTTTACACACGGAGCCTCCGTGCTGTTGTCTTGTTTTGCCTCTCACAGTGTAAATTATTTCTAACATCACACCCACGTTCTACATTCTCTAACCCTTACAGCAACCTTATTCACATTTAGTAATGTTGAAACTTTTCGGTCCCTCCAGAATGACTCAAATTATGGCTGTATGTTTATGTTTCACCCAACACTTTGGAAATGTCACTCAACCTTATAAAAATGAGTGTGTGCTTGGGTGCTCCTCTCCCACATCACTTTTGGTTTTCCCTTCCCTCTTCCCTGCCGATCCGTGAATGGTGTTTTCCCAAAGCCTAAGGTCAGCAGAGGGTCAGGGGATCAAACCTGCGCTAATCCCAGGATCAGTGGAATGGCCTCCCTAAAACAGGGCTAATTCAGTGAGCAATCTCATTTCTATCTTCTCCGAGGGAGCAGGTCAGCTAGGGAAACTAGAAAAATCCTTACTTCCTCAGCTTTTTAGTTTCACATAATCAACTCCCTCTGAATGGCAACTGCTGGAAGGGGAGAGGCAGCGGTGTGTGCAGTCGGGGGGCCTGGGTAGTGGAAAATACCTCATTCCTGCAGACTCAAGCCTGCGTGGAGTGGCACAGAATTTTCTATTGAAAAATGTAAAATGGGAAAGATTCAAGGTTGAAAAAGGTCTCCTTCCTTTTATTTTTTTTTTCTCTCTCTCGTTCCCCACCACCCCCTGAAATGACTCTTTTAATAATTTGCAGCTTTTAATGCATCTTTTAATAATTATATCACTCTTCTGCATTCCGTATTGATTTAACGTAGCTAAGAGGCCTGGTATGATGTTCTTGGATGTTCCTTTTGAACCCTCCCTCCAGCCCCTAGGTATGCCCGCTGCTGGCTGTGACTCCCATCGCAGGCAGGGTTCCCGAGCAGCCGCTTAGAGGGCTGGGGTGAACAGTACACAGGACCTCCGTCCACTTCTTTCCTGGGGTTTCAGCTGCACTGCTGGAATCATTTGTTGTAGAAGAGAGTAAGAGTCCCGGACATGCCCATTCACTTTTCATCAAGTGTTTGAGTGTGTTCTTTAGCTGTGAGGCTCTTTTACAGTCTTGTGGGGAGAAAGACATGCAAATATTATGCTGATAAAGTTATAGGTGCTGTGGCTGAGGCATGCACAGGGGAAGAGATCAGGAAATGCTTACTGCTTACCATGGCAAAATTCAAGAAGGAAAAAGCACATCAGTTCTGTAACCTGACACCTTCAGTGCCTTTCCTGCACCAAAATACTTAAGAGTTAGAAATGAGAAAGCTACTTCCTTTCCCCAGGACCTCTTGAGAGTTTCTGGACTTAGCAGACCTTGAACCTACTGTCTTTGTACCCAACTCCTTTTAGTAAACCAAGAGTTAATAATTAGAACTCCTACAAAATTTAAATAGTCTAAAGGCAAGACAAAGAAAGAATGTTGGCCTGGGGGACTAGTTAAAATAGATTTCATTTATTCAAAAAAATCAGTTGGATTCCAGTTACAGTTAAGATTTCTGGAGGGTAGGACCTCGTAAAATGAAGTATTTATGAGGAGGCCCTGTACCCTTCCTGGTTAGGAGGGGGGCATTAAAGGAGCTCTCCTGGGGTCTGTGCTCACCAGCTAGGGGAGTAGGGCTGGCTGCTGCTGCTCTGTGGAGAGCACCTCAGCGCAGGGGGAAGAGCTGGTGAGAGTTGCTTTAGGGAGATTCCTCACCCAGGGGTAGGTAGGTAGGGCATTTGACAGTTTTTAGTGACAGTACCTTCAAGCCTCCTGTGCATGGTTAAGCAGGAGGGCATTTTCCCAGAGTTCCAGTGGGAACTGGGTGGAAATAGGGCTTTCCAGGACACCCAGAGCACTCAGAGGATCCAGAGGATCACAGCCAGTTCACACATGGTGTGAAGAGAAAGTCTTGAAACTGAATTGAGTGGAGAAGGAAATAAAAATCCTTGTCTTGGCCTCAGGAAGAGCAGCAGAGCAGCCTGGGCTAACGTCACACTGGCTGGGAGAGGGAGGACAGTGCCTGACCGTCCCCCCTGCAATGAGGAAGGACAGGGACAGGCTTAAATAACTCAGCAGATTTGATATTCAGGAGTCACCGTCAACTCCTAGTTGTTAGGAATGGATTCTTGAGGCAGTTTTTGGAATTCCATCTATAACTAGTTTACTTAATAGTCATTAATTAACTATGCAAATATCTATTGAGCATTTCATTTTTGCTGGGCACTGTGCTGGGTTTTTGGAATAAATGAAGCAAGGGGGTAGGACAGACATTGCTCAGTGAACCACAGGTATAAATTGTCATTCAGTTGTGGTAAGTGCTTTGAAATAGGAAAGAGGGGGAGCCTCCTTGAGGAAGAGGAGGATGGAGATCTGAAGGATGAGTAGGAAATTACTAGATTTAAATAAAACCTCACAGAATGTTCCAGGAAGAAGGAGCAGCATGTGCAAAGGGCTTGTGGCAGGAAGGGGCGTGGTCTATTCACGATGTTGCATGGAGCCCAGTGAGGCGTGCTGTGAGGGGCAGTGGTGTGAGATGAAGCACAGAGGGAAGGCGGGACCAGCTCATGCAGGCTTGTGTGCATCTGAAGGATTTTGTTCTTTTTCCTAAGAGTGATGGAGGCTATGAAAGACTTTAAACAGAGAAAGAGAGAGAGAGAGAAGAGGTGGCGTGTGTGTGTGACATGAGCCGATTCCTTCTGGGGAAAAGAGTCTGCTCTGGTCTTTACGATAGAGGGAGTGCCCTGGGATGGTTCGTTCATGCTGCCATTTACTATGGAGACACAAGCTCTCTGAGGTCTTTCCAGCAATCCAGTTCCCTTTTAAAAGGGTTGTTACCTGCCCCTCTCTGCTGAAGGGCAGAAAGGGAAGAGAGGGTTGTTGTGCAAGGCCCCATTTTGTTGGTGAGGTTTCGCTCTTTGCTGAGGGCTGGCTGCTTGCATTTGTAGATTGCATCTGAGCCAGTGGGTGAGGGTTGGGGGGGGGGGGTCCTGGCTGAAGGGAAAATTGGTGCGTTGGTGGTGAGGTCTGCAGGAGGAACGTTTTCTTTTGTTTCTTGTTTGATGAGTCTGTTCTGTGTCAGTGTCTCAGTGCGGGAAAGACCTTTAAAAATGTGTAGAAGTTGAGTGAATAACCCAGGGGGGTGCATGCCTGTCTCCCCAAATGGAATATATGTTCTGAGATCTCCATGGGCGCCACCCAAAGTCCGAGAGTGTGAGCCAGGCAGGAGCGATGGCCACTCCCTGGGGCCGGTAACCAGATGCGTTTCCAGGTGTGGACATGGTCGGCCCACAGAACTGGGAAGTGTAATGAGAGGGGCCATTATAAATAGCGAAGGATAGTCGTAGTTACTATAATATTGCAAATAGTTGAATCCTTAATACCTGAAAGGAAAACTGCTTTAATTCTATCATGAGACATTCTACTCAATCTGTGTTATATTTTCTCTGATCCTTTGAACTCCCCTGATGAATATTTTTCTAAAGAGTTGCCAAGATCATTAAGTAGATTTCTACTCAGTGGGAAATTTAAAGTAATCTACTGGATTACTTTAAGCAGACAATGGAACAGGTCATAAATTCTAAATCCATTAGATAAGAAGCAGTGTGGAAACAGAAGTATCTACAATGTCATAGCAGAATCAGGATGTGTAGGCATTTATGGGAGCCAGCCTCTGAGATGGCCCTGTCACCTGCTTCCTGGTACTCTTGCCCTTATAATTACCATGTTGAATAGGGCTGATCCATGTGACCAAGAAGAAATGGAGTGTGACTTCCAAGTCTAGGTCATGAAAGACACATGGCTTCCTCCTTGCTTCCCTACACAGAAATGTGTGCCCTGTCCCCCATGCTTGCCACCTCTGGGCCCTTGCTGTGTGGTCCCCTCCAATCTGGAATCCAGTGTGGTGCAGCAGACAGATAGGGGCCTATTTCCATGGTTTACTAGCAAGGAGATCCTTTTCGGGGGGGAGGGCAGGGAGGGGTCTGGATGTTATTTTATTTTGTGGAGTAATATCACACATGACTTTAAAAAAATTCAATTCTGTGCATCAATCGCCACAATACTCTGATTCTCTTGCCTCCTTTCAATGCCGACAATCCCCTGTGCATTCTTTGGAAGATAATCTATGTCAGTGGTTCGCAGCTGGGAGTGATTCCGCCCACTCACCCTGGAGACATCTGGCAACGTGTAGAGACACTTTGCATTGTCACAACTGGAGGTGAGGGGTGGCATCCAGTGGGTGGAGGCCAAGGATACTGCTAAACATCTTACAGTGCACAGGACATCCCCCCCAGCCCCCCCCCACTGTTGCTGCTGAGAAACTGGGGCCTATGTATACAAGTGTGTGCATATATTCATGTGTGTGCACATGCCTATGTATGTGTGTGTGTGTACATTCCTTTCCACCTACACAAATGACTGCTGTCTGACCTGAAGCATAGCTGGGGAGCAGTAGACTGAATATTTTTGGCAAACCACATCTATGATTCCAGAATCCTCTTTTCTCAGTTGGGAAAATGGTCAACAGCACCTGCTCCCAGGGTTGTGCATGTTCTAGCCTTATCCCGTGTCCTCCTCCCAGACATTTCCCTGTCCCTTGTGGTCCCTCTGCCTTCCCTCCTGCTTATCTGCTCATATTAACTACCTACTTCAGTATCTCTAATGTCCTTCACCACCCCTATGCCTTAGTCTTCGCCAGTTAAAATCCTGCCTGTCCTGCCCTAACCAGCGAGCCTCAGGTGGCGGGATGTTATCCATCCCGCAAGGGGAGAGGTCACCGATTCAATTCCTGGTTGGGGCATATGCCTGGCTTGTGGGTTCGTCCCAATTTGGGCACATGTGAAAGGCGATTGATCAGTGTTTCTCTCTGTCACATTGATGACTCCCCCCCTCTCTTCCTCCCTCCCTTCCTCTCTGTCTAAAAATAAATAAATAAGATCTTTCAAAAAATCCTGCCTGTCCTTCAGGGCTGAGCTAAGATGCCCTTTTCTTTGTGTGGTCCAGTGGCTGCTGTCCTTTCTCCTCAAGATCCTCAGAGCCTTCTGCCCCTCCCACAGCACTTACTGTGTTTCGCCTTGCCTGTAGCGGTTGTGTACTCACTCAGCACACGATGCATTGTGCAGCAACGGACAAGGGGTCTCTGTTCTCCCACCGCCTAGTCCTGAGACAGGCAGGAACGTTGATGCTGCTCATCAGAATGCTGAGGGACTGGTGTCCAGGCTTGGAGAGGCTTTTATACGGCATGTAAAGCAGAAATGCAAAAAGGGGTGCCTTTGCTCCATGTAGGTGGTCCAGGAAAAGTTCCTAAGAGGGGATGAGGCTTGGACTGAGTCTTGGGAGCAGGGAGAGTTAGTGAGGTGACCTAGGGGTGGGAAAGGACATTCTAGACGGAGGGAAGTTTACAAGCTGGAACATGGTACATTTTGGATTCTTCTTGTCGGATACTTTAGGGGAAGCCACTTTCCTTCTTCATTTTTGTATCCTTCCTAGTCTTACCCTCGGCAGTTAATAGATTTGTGTGTTCATGTGCTTATTCATTCAACAAATATTTTTGAGAGCTTTCTGTATTTGAGGTACTGAAGATATAAGTAGGTTTAGGTACATTGTTGGCGGCAGATGGATTGATTGCGATTGAAACCGTTAGGGTAGAAGGTGGCTTCTGCAGTGATCAGGGGTGGTTTAGTGAGGTCTGAGCTACAGATTAAGTCATGCGTTCGTGGTGCGCACACGTTAGGATTCTGGAAGTGTGTGTAAGAACAAGTCAGAGGCAGATGTGATGGAAAACTGCTCCTGCCCCGGTGGCCACTCGGGGACAGAACTGGTGTGAGCCAGCGATACCAGGGTGATTTCACAAGAGACGAGCTGAAGGGCAAGGTGCTTGTTCAGCAGGCTGATTGCAGCAGTCTCCACAGTGATGAATACAGTAAAGTTTTGCCAGCGGTGGATAGGAGTTGGGTGGGAGAGATTTGTTCCTTTTCTAGGAAATTCCAAAGTCATGGATAGGCCTCATCCTTGGGGATTCGCAGACGAGGGGAGAGTATGTCCAAGTGCGCATATTTCTCCTTTTAACACTTCCCTTCTTTTTCTTTCTTTTTGTCTTATTTGTTAAATTTCTGCACATGTTTCTTAAGTGTGTGGTCCAGAAAGAAGAAATACTGGCTGTGTCTGGATTTAGGAAACTCTGAGTCCACTTACAGTTAGAAAAAAGGTCTGGATGTGCTTCAAAGCCTTTTTGGAATAAGACTGGGGAGGTGGCATTAGAGATGGATCTGAATGCCTTTGAGCAGATGTGGCATCGGGGGACGTGAAGACTGTCTTTCCATCCCTAACTGTCCGGGAGCCTGGAGATGTCTGTTCTGCACCAGGGAGAAGTATGGGCTGAATGACAACACAGGGAAGACTTAGATGCCAATTGAGTTGGAAAACATCAAGTTCTTCATGGCTTTGGAGCGAGAGCCAAGGCATTAAGAAACTCTGGAAAATAGGCAGTGGGGTTGTCCTGTAGCATCCATCTGGAGAGGTCTTTAGAGCCAGCTGGTTTTATAAATGTGACTCTGAACTTGAATCCAACACAGGCCAAGGCCACAGAGTTCTCTCTGCCTGGTCAGGCATTCGTCTTCTATGTCTCTGAGTTCATGACCTTGTGTGAGAAGATTCCCACTGCTTCTTCAATACTTGGTTTCTGAGACCTCAGGATGCCGGACACCTGCCCTGCCTGCTGGGCTTCCTTGTACTCTTTCTGTTGTGGACAGTGTCCCTTGTAGTCCCAAGCCACTGCCATTTCCCGTATCTGTCTTAGTGACTCTTTAAAGCAGAAAGAAGCAAGTGCTTACGCTATGCTCTGTGAACTTCCCGCTGCTGAGCTGGGAAGAGAAGGTGGCTGGCAGGAGGTGAACTCTGTGGCTGATTTGGGCCCAGCAGAGAACCAGGGTTAATAATTTACTATACTTCTGTGCAGTCACTGATATTGACCTTGACAAACCTCTGGTAGAAATTAGTCAAGCCTGGCCTGGCATTTAACAGGATAATATGGTGCAAAAATAACTTGTTGAGAGGTTAATCCTGCCTCCAAGTTTACACTAGACATTTGTATACCTTTGATGCTATTTGCATCCAGCAGTAGAGAACCGTTTACTTACCGTATACATAGTGTTCATGAGACAGCAATGTCATACAAGGTCAGGAATCAGAGAACAAAAGCCACATTGATGGAGAAGCCCTGTAGGGGAGGCAGTAGCACAGCATTTGGTCTGGTGGGTATGGCAGGTGATGATGGGGCCTCCTCCCCACCCCCTTTAATTTTAAATTCGTAGCCCTTTTTCTTGAGCAGTTCTGAATCTTTTACCTCTGGTGCTAAAGGAAGGTTAAGCTGATTAAACTTCCCCCCTAAAGTCAACAGCACTGCTGCTTTAGAAGGTATTTTAATTGGAGGGGCCCACTCACTACAGAATTTGCTCTCTTTTTCCCTGAAATGAAAACAACCCCAGGCAATGGAGAAAGCCAGATTGGAGTTCTAGTTAACTGTTGGATAAGCATAGGCTGCCAACAAAGGTGAGCTAAAGGTAGATGCTTACTTATTAGGGAGAATCTAGATGACTATGTGTTAGGAACTATTGCTCTCTGAAGTTGGAATGCAGGTATGCCCCTGTCAAGAGCTGCAAAGCCCTGTAGAAGTTTAGCTGCCCCTCTCCTTCCCCCAGCCCTCTAGGAAGTTATAATGACTGGGTTAGAGATGGTTCTAGCATATAGATTTTTGGTTCCTGGCCAGTGCTTTTTCCAGTACACTGGCCATCTCTTTAATCCAGCCAACAAATACATGCTCTGTAAATACACAAGTGCTTTTGGGAATGGCTGCAGGCTCAAGGTGGGAGTGTGTGGGGGATGGGACCGTAACACAAAGCAAGCCAGAAAAAAGGAGAAGTGCAGGAGCTTGAAGGGAGAGGGCTAGGGACTGGAACCGGTTCTCAGACACCTCAAAAATCAGCATTCGAAACAGGCAAGAGGGACAGTAGCATTTGGCAGTGTGGTGGGCACGGCGAGGTTCAGTGGGGGCAGGAGGGTAAAAGATGAGTGTGGAAGGTGGCCTGGATGGAAGTAGGGAAGCTGGAAGCATCGGTGAATGAAAGACAGAGAAGTCAGGAGTTTGACCCGAAGATCTAGAGGGTGGCAGAGGGAGGAAAGGTGGCCCTGAGAGCACGAGTGGGGACAGCAGAGATGGAGGATGAGCCGTGAGTTGTAAGCTGTGCCAGGCAGGATATCTGCTTCAGAGGTATTGACCCACAGTTATCCTAGACAAAGAGCAGCCAATGTTGGTTTTACTGCAACATTAGAAATACATGGTTACTAAATAAGTGAGTTTTTAAATAAAATGTGAAGTGTGAGAAACTAAAAGAGGATAAATGAACCTTTTATTACCGGAGATGGGTATTCTTTATGCCTCCTGTTTCTGGGGATTGTCTGACAATAGCATTGAGCATGACATGAAAATATGCATTGGATTTAATGCCTTAAAAAGAGTTACAAGTGCCACTTATTTGTCTGTGGGAAATAGGATCATAGCTCAGTAAGACTCTTCTGGTCTTTGGGTAGCAGTTGGGAGACGTACCATTGGAAAGACATCAAAAGAATAATTTAAAAGACTCAAGGCCCATCCTTGAGCATGAAACTAATATTCATTAAAAAATACATGGCCTGGCTGAGAATTTATATAAACTTCTGAAGAGGGGATGGACACGCTCTTGCTTCCCAGGGATCTGCCGGTGAGCTGTGCACTCTGTGGGTCAGGACCTTGGGGCTCCTACCAGCTGGCGTGGGGCCATCTCCCTTCCTTTTGAAACCCACTTTCTCTGATGTGTCTTTGAGGATTTTCTATTATTTCCTCCAAATCATTCCTTGATAAACAATATCTGATCATCAGATAAGCCAATATCACATGTTATTAGTTCTAAAATAATTATTTTGAGTAGATTCCTTGGGATTTTCTTCATAGTCAACTATGTCAACTGCAAATTGGGATAGTTTTATTTTTTCCTTTTTTATCTGTGTGTCTGTATACTCTCAATCCTGCCTTACTATGCTAGCTCAAACTTCCAGTTGCTTTGCTGAGTAAGAATGGTGAGGATGGACGTCTTTGCCTTATTCCTGATCGTAGGGGGGAACGCATTCAATCTTTACCATTAAATATAATGGTAGTTATAGGCCTTTTGCTGGTGCACTTTATTAAGTTGAAGATGCTCCCTTCTGATTATAGTTTTCTGGGAGGTTTTTTTTTTTAACAGGTGTTGAATTTTATCAAATGCTCTTTCTGCATCTATTGATACAATCGTGTGATTTTTTTTCTTCTGAATTTCAAGTATTGAACCAGCAGCCTCTTGCATTCATGAAATAAACCCCACTTGCTCATCATGTATAATTCTTTTTATATATTGCTGTATTCCACTTACTAATATTTTGTTAAGAATTTGTATGCCTACATTTATGAGGCATATTGGTCTTTTTTTTTTGGCAATATGTTTGGTGATATTGGCCTCATTAAGTGAATTGAGAAATATTTCTTCCTCTTCTATTTTCTGGAAGGCAGTGTGTAGGATTGATATTTATTCTTTAAACAATTGGTAGAATTCTCCAGGGAAACTGTTCAGGCCTGGAAATTTCATTTTGTAGGTTTTAAAATTGTAAATTCAATTTCCTTAATAGTGAAGGGACTTCACGAACTGTTTCTTTCCTGGTGGGTAAGTTGCGGCGGTTTGTGCTTTTTGAAGAGCTGGCCCGTGTCATTGGTTGTCAGATCTAGGTGCGCTGAGGTGTTTGTGGTATTTCTTGTGCTTCGGGTGCTTGCAGGGTCCGCAGTGATGTTCCTGTTTCATTCTTCAGGTTGCTATTTGCTATTTTGTATTTTCTTTTTCTTCAGTTTTGCCAAAGTTTTTGTCAATCTTATTGATCTTTTAAAATAACCAGCTTTTGAAAAATTTTTTAAAATCTAAAAATTTTTAAATCAGGTTTTTGTTTATTGATTTTTTTCTATTGTTCTTATGTTTTCAGTTTCATTGATTTCTGCTGTGATCTTTATTACTTCCTTCCTTCTGCTTGCTTTGCGCATATAAGGCTCTTCCCTCTCCAGGTTATTGAGGTGGAAGCTCAGATGAATGAATTCAGGCTTTTGTTCTTTTCTAACGGAAATACTGCTCTAAATTTCCCTCAGCACTGCTTAGCCATGTTTCACAAATTTTGATATGTTGTATTGTAATTTTTATTCAGGTCAATGTATTCTTTTTTTATTTTCCCTCAGGATTCCTTTTTTGACCCGTGGATTATTTAGAAGTGTGTTGTTTAATTTTTAAAGTTTAATTTTTGGAGATTTTTCTTTCATGTGTTTCTAGTTTGATTCTACTGTGGTCAGAGAATACATTCATATTATTTCAATTCTTGTAGATTTGTTGAGGTTTCTTTTATGGCTCAGGATTTGGTTTATCTTGGTATATATTCAACAGGTTTTTGTAAAGAATGGACATTTTACTAGAAAAGGATTTTTAAAATAGCAAGTACAATTCAATCTCGGAGAGAAAAAGAAATGATTTTGCCCCGTGGGCAGGAGGAAGATTGTTACTAGTCATTTAGCCACTCACAGCATTAGTTGCATCACCTACAAAATGAGAATTCACCCTTTTTAGTGTTTTACAAACCCAACTCTGTTTACATGCTGAAAGTAGGTGGTTGAGGGTGGGTGAAGTGTGATGTTATTAGCCATTGAGAGTTTTTTTTTCCCATTCAAGTTGTAATTTTGTGAAATTTTTTTGTTTTAACTGAAAGACAGGAATCACATTTTGGATCATACTTTTGACATACTTTTCCTCTCTCACAATATATTTAGAACAACTTTTTACGTGAGTACGTATAGAATGTCCCCGTGTTCTTCACTGGCGGCAGCACAGCCCATGGACAATGATTTAGTAGGGGTTTAACTACCTGCTCTTTCTTCTGGTGCCTCGGCCTCGCTGAGCTCTCCCAAAGGCCTAGCCTTCTCCTTCCAGAGAAAGAAAGAGCTGGCCAAGGCAAGTGGGCAAACCAGGCCAGAGTAGGAGCTGAGTCAGGGGACTGGAATCAAAAGTGAGTGTGACTTAGGACCAGGGCCCAGGCTCCTTAGACAGGCCTGGGTGGTGACATTGAATCTGCTGCCTCCGGATGCTCCAGGGCAGGGTTAGGTTCAACTGTGTTGGAACTTCATTTCCTGCAGGCGTGGCCAAGGAATTTGGCCCAAGTCAAGCTTCACCACCATTCTGGTATTAAGTTACCTACCTGTCAGAAAAATGTAAACCAAACTTCAGGGTCCTAAGACTCTGTTTCTGTCTGTGAAAATAAGAACAACATCATTGCAAAGGGTAAAGGAAAAGTAGTGGAGGGAAAGGAAGAGGGAGGTGAATAACTATCAGTGAAGAAGAGAGAAACGTAGGGTTGGAAAGCAAGACAGACATTGTGCTCTTCTGCAAGAAGTAAACAATTCTTATCATAAGTCTGGTTGATCCTGCCTCTCAGGGGAGTCTGCCCACTCCTCTGCCTCAGGCATGAAACTCTAAATGAGTTACCTGCTCACAGCCATGGTTCGATTGAACGGGTAAGAACAGGTTGTCAAGAGTGACCTTCAGATATTTACACCAAGTGACTGGGTGAGTATTAGAGGTATTGAGAAATCCAGGGGAGGTCCAGGTCTTGGTAGAGTGTTGAGTGGGTTGAGGACTTATGGTTTTTTCAATATTGAGTCTGTGTTGAGTTTGAAGGGCTTTTGGGACATCCAGGGAGAGGTGTTTGGCCCAACATGGAGGCTGGGCTACAGCAACCAGTTTTGGTTGGCTGCAGTGGGCACTCACCTAAGGAAGAGGCTCTGAAATCTGCCCTAGTTTTGCAGCATTCCCCTTAGAGGACGTGTTCTAGAACTCCGTGCCGATGGCACCGCAATTGTAGGTCTGGCCCTACCAGCCACACCTGAAGTACTGTGGAGGTAATGCCCTTCTTTGACTATTTTTCCCACCCCACTTCAACTGTTGGCTGACAGGGGCCTCGGTTTTAGTGAAGGGGAGCTTTGTAGTAGACAAGCAGACCTAGAAATCTTTCTTCCAGCGCAATCATAGTAAACTCTCATTGCATAGCAGTTAGAAAAAACTACGATCAAACTCTCTAATATATATGCATTTGGGGTTGAGTATTTGCAAGTTCATATGCAGAATGAGATCAGGATGGCTTCTTCCTGGGGGATGCATTGTCTCCAAGATGGTGAGTTTCAAGGGACACATTTTTCTTCTTGAGTTTATTTAGCTTCTTCGTTTATTTTGCCTTAAGTGGACATTACTTATGTTTAGGTGAGCAGAGCCAAAACAAATGTTATTAAACAGGAGAGTTGGTTTATTGTTGTTTTTCTGGACAAAAATGAACCTTACTGGGAACATTTAGCCAGGGCTGGCATACTGGGTTAGAATACATTCCGCCCCCCCGACACACAAGTGTTTTTAGGAATTTTAAGGGGTTGGTTTTCTGGTACTGGTAATAATATGTGTCATTGGTTTTTACCAAATAAATCTATATACTCAGATTTTCTTTTTGTTCAGTTTATTTTATATTTTTAAAAAGGCATTTTTTAAGGTGTCTCTATGGGGACTGGATGATTAGAGCTGTTTAGTTCCTAGCTCTGTAGATATTGCTGTTGCTGAGAATCTTGCCTTTACTGGCTTCATTTCTCTTAACAAGCAGGTCTGGGGGCAGAGGTCATGCATTCTGCCTGGATGAAATAGATTTGGGCACAGGTACCCAAATAGGTGCTGCCAGGTATGCTATGCGGGAAAAACAATCCTTAAAAGATAGTCTTTCTTGAAAAGAGTCTCCAATATGCTACAGTCCCTGAATGTAGTTTCAGAGTACATGAAGTGTACAAGTGTCTGTGTGGACAGATGTTTTCATTTATTTAGGGTATGAACCTAGGTGTAGACTCTCTGGCCACATGGTAACTCTATGATTAATTGTGTGAAGAATTGCCAGACTGAATTTCAAAGTGGCTGTACCGTTTTACATTCCCACCAACAATGCATGAGGGTTCCAATATTTTCACATTCTCCCCAATACTTGATATTATCTTTTTAATGATAGCCGTCCTACTGGGTGGGAAATGGTACTTCATAGTGGCTTTGATTTGCATTTCCCTGAAGGAGATGCTCATGACAGAAAGCATCTCTTCGTGCGCTTTTCAGCTCTTTATATATCTTTGTTGGAGAAGTGTCTGTTCAGATCCTCTGCCCCTTTTTAAAATTGAGTTCTTTTTATTATTGAGTTATAATAGTTCTTCATGTATATTCTAGATACCACTCTCTTAGCACATTTAATTTGTAAAGATTTTCTTCCATTCTGTGGATTGTCTTTTTATTTTCTTAATGTTGTTCTAGGAAATACAAACATTTTTAATTTTTTTGATGACCAGTTTTATGCCAGAAGTAACACCTAGTGTGGTTGGTAGGGTAATAATATGGGTGTAACGATATGGGTGTAATAATTTGTAGTTTTAATTTGAACATTTCACCTAAAATGTCATATGGTATGCTTGAGTGTGATATTATGTTACCAAATTACATGCATATGATTTTGTAATTAAAATGGGGGGCGTTATTTGTGCCGGACCCTGTATATATTTTTATTTGTGCCATATCCAAGAAACCATTGCCTAAGCCAAGGTCATGGTAACCTACTCTTCTTCTAAGAGTTTAAGTTTTAGCTCTTACATTTACGTCTAAGATGCATCCTGAGTCCACTTTTAAGGATGGTGTAAGGTTGGGGTCCATCGTTTTCCTTTTGCTTGTAAACACCAGTTGTCCCAGCGCCAAGTTGTTGAGACTATTCTTTCCCCACTGAACGACCGCCATGCTGTTCTGTCCCTGTTAGTGGGCACTTCTCAGGCCCCTTGCTGTCCACGGTGTTCCCAGACCTCAGGTTTGGCGGTGAGGCCTGGACAGTAGGAAATTAGAGCACTTTTTTAGAAAAGACTGTTTAGACCAGGGGGCCTGAAATACTGCTCACTGCTGAGTTCAAATTAGGGTTACTGCCATCTAGGTGGGTGAGAGATTCTGAGGAAAATTCAACTGGTTTTAGGATAAACAGTGCCGTCTTCCTGGAATATCTGAAGGTAGCATAAGGACATTTTTTTTAACCCTGTTCTACGTGCTGTCTTATCGAGGTCACTTGGCCACTTGGAGAAGTTAAGTGATGAGCATAATTTCTCCGTTGTAGACTGGGCGTTCACATATGGCCAGCCATAGCAAGTTGGATGGGCGAAAAAAAAGGAAATGGGCTTGAGCCATAGAAAGCAGGGGTTCCTGTAATGGCTTTATCATTAAAAAGCTGCGTGACCTCAGGTGCACTGCTTCATCCTCACCCTCAGTTTTCTCCTCTGTCACGGGAGGGCGTTGGATTAACAACCCCGGTGGCCCTCTGACCTTAAAGCTCTTTGATGCTGGTGTATTTGAAGGTGTTGTCAGCATGTTCAGGCTTTACTATTTAGAAACCATGTTACAAAAACCAACTTGGTAGTGCCAGAAAGTAAGGAGGAAACACTCAAAAGAAACACACACGCACGCACACACACACACTGATGCATGAACGGCAAACTGACGCAGGAGCCAACAGAAGGGGCTTCCCAGGGGCTAAATCTGGAACAAATAAAAGTAGCATTGGATTATAGCCCCAAATGTAAAATAAATATCCATGGATCCATATGCATGTAAACCAATTATTGAAGAAAGAAAGAGAGAAAGAGAGAGAGGGGAAAGAAAGAGA
>VMDR010016877.1:0-10667 GCA_007922815.1 Macrotus californicus | reverse complement strand
GAGTAGGATAAGAGTTTGATCTCCAAAATATATAAAGAAGTCACACAACTCCACACTAGGAAGACAAACAATCCATTCAAAAACGGGCAATGGACCTGAACAGGCACTTCTGCAAGAAGGACATACTGAGGGCCCAGAGACATATGAAAAGATCCTCAGCATCACTAGCCATCAGAGATATGCAAATTAAAACCACAATGATATACCACTTCCCATCAGTCAGAATGGCCATCATAAACAAATCAACAAAAAATAAGTGCTGGCAGGTTTATGGAGAAATGGAACCCTAGTACACTGTTGGTGGGAATGCAAACCAGTGGAGCCTCTGTGGGAAACAGAATGGAATTTCCTCAAGAAACTAAAAATGGAATTGCCTTTTGACCCAGCAATTCCACTGCTGGCTTTATACCCTAACGATCCTGAAACACTAATTCAAAAGAACCTATGCACCCCAATGTTCACAGCAGCACAATTTACAATAGCTAAGTGCTGGAAGCAGCCTCGGTGCCCATTGGTAAATCCACTGATCAATAAACTATGGTACATTTACTCAATGGAATACTATGCAGCAGACAGAAAGAACTCCTACCCCTCGTGACAACATGGATGGAACTGGAAAGTATTATGCTAAGCAAAGCAAGCCAGGTGATGAAAGACAAATACCATATGATCTCACCTATAAGTGGAACCTAACTAACAAAACAAACTGGCAAGCAAAATATAGCCAGAGACGTTGAAATCTACAACAAACTGACAGTAATCATAGGGGAGGGGAGAGGGAAATAACGTGGGAAAGAAGGGAAAGGGATGTAAATGAACATGAATGAGGGACCCATGGACAGAGCCAAGGGGGATGGGATTGAGGGTGGAAGGTGCACATGGGTAAGGCGGGGGAAAGTGGTGGTGTGAAAATGGAGAAAACTATTATTCAAACATCAATAAAAATAAAATAAAATAAATGAATCTATTGTTACAAGATATACAAGAAAGAGAATGCTCAATGAACAAAGAGTATATGAACTCAGTGAGAACTTTAACAAAGAGATAGGAAACATAAAAATGAAGATAGAAAACATAAAAAACAACCAGTCATAAATGAAGACTACATCAGACGAAATCAACAGATTAGATGGAGCAGAGGACCGAATCAGCAATTTGGAAGATAAGGTAGCAGAAAACACCCAATTGGAACAACAAAAAGAAATAATAATCCTTTCGAAATGAAGAGTTTAAGGGGCCTCTGAGACAACATCAAATGTAAGAACATCTGCATCATGGAGGTGCCAGAAGGAGAGGAGAGATATCAAGGAATTGAAATCTACTTAAAAATATAATGATGGATAACTTCCCTAAGCTGGTGAAGAAAACAGACATACAAGTCCAGGATGCACAGAGAGTCCCAAACAAGATGAGTCCAAGGAGTTCCACACCAAGACATGCCATAATTAAAATGCCAAAGGTTAAAGACAAGCAGAGAATCTTAAAAGCAGCAAGAGAAAAGCAGTTATTTTCCTACAAGGCAGCTCCTGTATGACTGTCAGCTGCTTTTTCAACAGACACTTGTCAGGCCAGAAAAAATTGGCATGAAATATTCAAAGTGATGAAAAGCAAGGGCCTACCACCAAAATTACTTCACGAAGTAAAGCTATCATTTAGAATCAAAGGACAGATTCCCAGACAAGAAAAAGCTCAAGGAGTTCATCACTACCAAACCATTACAAGAAATGTTAAAGGATCTTCTTTAAGAAGAAGAAGGGGAAAAAGATAAAAAACATGAACAATAAAGTGGCAATAAATATATATCTCAGTAATTACTTTAAATGCAAATGAATTAAATACTCTAATCAAAAGACATAGGGTAGCTGAAAGGATAAGAAAACAAGACCTTTATATATGATATCTATAAGAGACTCACTTTTGATCAAAGACACACACAGACTTAAAGTAAAGGGATGAAAAAAACTTCATGACAATAAAAGCTGGAGTATCAATACCTTTCCTGGACAAAATAGACTTTAAAACAAAGGCTATAATAAGAGACAAAGAAGGACCCAGCAATTCCACTTCTGGGTATTTATCCAAAGAAATCCAAAACACTAATTTGAAAAGATATCTTTTATGTTCACTGCAGCTATTATTCACTGTTCACTGGCTATTATTTACAATAGCCAAGATATGGAAGCAACCTAAGTGTCATCAATAGATGAACACATAAAGAAGTGGTGCATATATACAATGGAATATGACTCAGCCATGAAAAAGAATAAAATCTTGCCATCTGCAACATGAATGAACCAAGAGGGCATTATGCTGAGTGAAATGTCAGACAGAGAAAGACAAATGGCATATTCTTTCACTTACATGTGGAATCTAAAATAAATAAGTAAATAAATAAACGAACAAGCAAACAAGAACAACAGAAAGACTCAGATACAGAGAACATTTTGATGGTTGCTAGATGGGAGAGTGTTTGGGGGAGTGGGTGAAAAAGATGAAGGGAGTAAGAAGTACAAATTGGTAGTTACAGAATAGTCACAGGGATGTAAAGTATAGCATAAAGAATATAGTAAATAATATTGTAATAACTATGTATGGTGCAAGATGAGTTTTCTTTTTTAAAAAAATACATACAAGGGAGATGTTTCTGACCATGGATAGTTTGAAGTCATGGTTTTTTCAAGAAGAAATATTTAAATCATATTTAACAATAATTTCCATCAGACTATTTACAGCTGGGAAAGTTAATTCAAATGTCATCTGTTTAATTATTGTTTGTTATTCTAAATTAAAATGTTAACTGAATATCAAAAATCATCAGATTTGAGTGGGACCCTGAGGCTGAGTTGGAGAGCATGACAGGTTCTGTTGGAATCTAGATTTAACTGTTTCCCTTCTTCTTTCAGAGTCCCAGGATGACTTTGTTCCTCCTTCTCTGGCAGGGTTCCTGCAGCATGAGTAGCATGTGGCAGGGATGGAAATAGAACAAAATTCTTAAAGGCGTCTAAAATTTCATAGAGGGAACTAGAAATAGAGTTCTCATTTGTAAAACAGATCAATAATGCTGATTTCCTGGGCTCTTTTTGAGCAATGATTGAGAGAATTTATGGAAAAGAACTCAGCAGGATGCTTGCTGCAGAGTCAAGCATTACATAATGGCCCACGCCAGCAGCTGATATCTACTTTGGCCAAATATTTAAGTGTGTCATGCGCTAATTCATTTAACCCTCACAACAACCCTGCTGGGTGGGTATTGTTATTTCCCCCATTTTACAGAGGAGAAAATTGAGGCCCAGAGAGGCTAACAAGGTTGTCTGCAGTCACACAGCTTGTAGGTTTTGAACCCAGCAGAATTTGAACCAATTAGTCTGGCTCTCAAGTCTGTATTCTTACCATTGTGTGATTACAACAAGAAGAATTTAAGATACCATATAATTGTGTCCCAGTGAGTGGTCAGGTGGGATCCTGCAGGCCCCATACTTCAATTAGTTTATCCTCTGGCCTTCTGCCCCAGACTGTCCCTTCTATGAATTCTGAAGTCTTTCCCAGCTTCTAGGCTGAGTTAGCTGCTCCTCTCTAGGGCCCTGTAACATTTTGTTCACATCTCTTTTATCCAGTATTCATCATAACCTAGTGCAAGTAGACCATGAATTCTTTGGGGACAAGGACCATGTTTTATTTATACATGCTAGTACCTTGTCCCTAGTAGCTAGAATGACCTTTGCTCCATGAATGCAAAATGAATGAATAATGTGACTAAGAGAAGGCAGAAACAACTATGGGCTAGAACAGTCAGGGAAGCATTCCTGGAGGCTTATAGACCACTCCTGCAGTTTCTCCAACTATTTTGAAAGCATCTGATCCCCCTTATGTAATCCCCTTTCACTACACCTGGCTAGAGAGGCTTCTATAATCTGCAACTGATACAGATGTTTCATTTGAGAGGTTGAGATGGCCACTGGGTCCACAGAAAGAGAAGAATGAGGAAAGGTAATGAGGCCTTGAAAGGGATGGTCAAAGTGAGGCAGTAAACTCAGGAGGTTTGAGGCGTGCCATGTAGACTCATAAGGTGGTCAGGAAAAGACATGTGAGGGAGTAAAGCTCAGCTGAGTGGAGAAGAGGCCCTGGATGCAGGAACAAAATGGTTGGTTATATCCTCCAGGGGTTCAGGGTTGCTGAAGGATTCTGGGACAGGATGTGACAAGGTAGAAGGACACATTCATGGCTGGAAGGAAAATTTAAGATTCAGGAACACAATAGGAATTAGACTAACTATCTCTGAAACACAACCCAATCTTAGTTTTTTGTTAAAAGGTGGATATTCAATAGGAGCATTTTCCAATGAGAAAACAAAATTATATAATAATTTTTAAAAGGCCACAGGCAAAGCTTCCTTAGCATTCTTTTATTTAACACACCTTTCAAAATGTGCATAAACCAAAACCTAGAACAGCTTTGCATCAAGCATATTTTACCTTAAACACTGCTGTCTACACCCAAATTGTATATTTTTTTATTATCATAAAAAACACTATAAAACAGAAGATGTTGGCTAGGCCAAGTTAAGCCATTCAGTTAAGGTCATTAAAAGTAGATGCACTGACAATCACCCAGATTAACAATAATAGTGCTGACTGATATGTATTAAGAGGCAGCACCCTGTGTGTTGGGGCCCTAGAGTCACTCTCTGGACTGGAATCCTGAGTCCACTCTTCACTAGTTGCAAGCCTCAGACAAGCGATTCAATCTCTCAGGGTCTCAGTTTCCTAATCTGTGATATGGGGTGCCAACAATAGCACCTCCTAGAGTTGTGAGGATTATGTTAATCAATGCCCAGGAGTCAGCGAGTGCTCAATCCATGTTAGCTAGTATTTATTTACTATTACATGTCACTTTACAAATTTAAGAAATGTGCATAAAGATGTCAAATATTTAGCTCTAATCACACGCATGCCAAACTTTGAAAGTTTGATTGGAAGACCCTCTTTCTTAGCCAGTATACTGAATGCCCCTCATGGAGAAGGGTATGAGGGGGGAGCTCTTTGTGTTCCATGGAGGTACGAGAGGTTGGGGTGATAGATTGTGAATGGCTTCTGTTTGGGCATGGGTCTTCTTCATAATGTGCATAGTCACTCCCAAATTGACTGGAGATTACCTATTGAAAGTCTACTTCTATTCTACAGTCCTGAAATATATACCCTGAGTCATTCATTCACTAAGGATTTACTAGACTTACTATGTATCAAATCATGGAAGGGTCCTATGAATAACCCATAGCACTGCTTCCCCACTCCACCCTCCCCACTGCCTCTTGCCACCCCTCTGAATGCCTGTCCTACTTTGGTGTTCCTACTCAGTACCCCATCTGCCTGTGCTTCCTATGTGACCCTGGTCTAGGAGTCTGATCCATACATGCTTCCCTGTGTGCTCCACTACTTCCCACTTACTCCTGGGGCCCACTGTCGGAGCGAGAACACTGTATCCTGTTCTGATGTGACCCAGAGTTTATGCAGTTACAACAGGGTGAGGCCCTGATCCTCCATGCTGCCAGATATTCCCTTCCTCACTACAGAGCACTGCTGGGTCTCCAAAGTGCAGGCTTAGAGTGTGGAGGCCAGCACCAGATGAGGCCCATCTTCCTGTTCCTTTTGATGAAGCAACATGCCCCACTCTCATAACCAAATTATGACCTTGCTTCCAGATCATTGAAAGATCAAAATCCTAGAAGAGTCTAAAAGCTCATCCTATACACCCCACCTGCCGCAGGCACCAGAATGCCACTATTTCTCCCTTCCCTTCTTGTTTCTTTTTTGTCTATGAGCCCTCCTCTTTTAAAGCACTAAAAAGAATCTGCAGCCTCCAGGAAAACTAAGCCACAGTTCCAATATCACATCCTAATTATTCCATACAGTTGCATTTTGTTTTGTGTTTATTTCTGTGCATCTCTTAGTTGAAGGGGAAAAACTCTTATTTGTTGAGCTAGGTACTTTACATATCATGCTACTGAATGAGCTCCTGAATGATTATTACACCCTAGACCCCTCCCAGGACCAGGACCAGAAACAGTATCAATACACTTAAATGCCACTATGGGCCAATGATCCCAATGCTGAATTCTTGAGGACAGGAGTTCCTTTTTCACCTTTTATGGAAATTCTTTATGCTGTAAATGGCTCTATTTGCTTTTGTTGTCCACAAGGACAGGAGGAGTATGGACCCCTTTCCTTTCACATGCATGATGCCAGCCCCTGGAGGCCACTCACGAGGTCCAAATCTATATATCTATTGACATAGCTCTCTCTATGAAGATCTATAGTTATCTATCTGGCTTTAATATACTTCTGTTAAATCAACCCATTCACTTTATTTTTAGCTCATAGGCCAATAATATAGCAGGAAAACATGGCTGTGGTCCATAAATGTGTGTCTATAAGATTTGATGAAAAGGGTTAGAGAAAACCTGGAGCAGTGGAAAGGAGGCAAGCTTTAAAATTCAGTTCTGCCTGGGTTTGAGCCCTACCTTTGATATTTGAGAAAGTCACTCATAGCCTAAAACAGAAAATTAACTTCTGCCATGCAGAGATGTTTTAAAGATTAAACCATGATATTCTCAAAATGTCCAGTATCATACCTGCCATGTAATACAGGGCTACCTTGTACCCTTCTGTGCATGTCAAGATTCTTTAAGTCACATGGGAACACGCAAAAGATGCTTGTACTTTTAAAAGCTGCTCCAGACAACCATTTGGTTACTTGGCAGGTCACTTCCTGGTTTTCTGGTCTGTGTATGTGGGTTTTTATGTATCTGACTCAGGTAAAGCAGACACATCTGTGCTAAAAATGAACTGGACCTGATCCCATCTAGGGTCATGACATGAAATATTTGTACTGGGAATAGTGATGATGACTGTCACCTTACCTAAGTCTGAAGGAATTCTCCACTCCCTCTGGCTGTGAGCCAGATGGAACTCTTCCCAGCTCCAACATGGTAAGTAACTACAGTGGCTCTCGGCAGAAAAATGTGCAAGCAGATTGGAACCAGATGTGTGGCAGGATGATAGCCACCCTGGACCTCAGCTGGTTCAGCAACTCTCAGTGCTGGATCTCAGTATGCAACCCATGTGTTTACAGAGAAGGAGAGAGAACTGAGTTTGGCAGAAATGCAGAAATTGGGTGGTTTCAAAACCCCACTTAGCATAACTCCTAATAAACCAAAGCTTTTTTTAAAATTACTTTATTGTTGCTCATTTACAGTTGTCTGCATTTTACCCCCACCACTCCCATAAACCAAAGCTTTTAAAAACATTGGAAAAATAAGTAATGTGTATGTAGTTTAAACATAAATATATTTTTATTTTAAAAATTATAATAACATATTTTGAATGGCTCTGTGCCAGGTACCTGGGCTAAGTGCTCTATTCATCCTCCTGATTGGAAAAGCTCTAGACCCCATGGGATCTTTTAAGATGTCAGTTTATTCCCTCTACATAAATACTCATTCTTATTTTATAGAAGCCAAGTCTTCCTGGATTGTGTTGGAAGGTATTGGAAAGTTTCTAAATTTCTTGTAGCAGCACAATCTCATAAGATGTTTCTATGACTCCTCAGAAGAATGCCCTGCTTGGGGATGCTAAATCTTTTAGATTTCTGGTGGTTTTTCACCTTTTGCTGATCTTTTCAGAAAAAGGTCAAGATTTGTCCAGTATTAGATATTGGGAGGTGACTATGAAGGCTCCTAACCAAATCTTTTAGCCCAGAAGAGGAAGAAGGTTTAGCACTGCCCTAAGTAGCTACCAAGAATTACACTGAGGAGAGGTAATAAATGTTCCTGGTGAATTTATAAAGTGAAAAACGCATTCCACCAACTTACTCCCTCTCTCTCTATATACACATAAAATATTATATACAATGTAATATATAATATTATATATATAAAGCAATATACATATATAATGTTTTAAAAATTCACACTGCCACACCCACACACATAGCATGCTACGTTTGAAAAAAGAATGTGTGTCATTTTGAAAATGGAAAAATACAGATGAACATAAAGAAAACTAAAATCTATCCATAATCTCACCAACCACCATTATGAACATTATGGTATATTTCTTCCCAGGTTCTTCCTTTCCACATATATTAAAATTTGTTTGTAATTATTTCTAATTTAATTATAAATTTATAATTGTTATCACACCATATATCTTTGGGATCTTGCTTTTGATTCCCTAACATCTTTCCATGAACATTTCCAAGTGGAAGAGCAATGCCACTTAACTCCAGAGTTGCTGTGACAGTGAATGGAGAGAATGTCTGCACAGGGCCCAGCACCTGGGAGGTATCTAGGAAATAGTTAGATGACAAACACATGATACTTGGGCCACTATCCCCACTCCTGAACCCAAACCAAAGATTACTAATCATTCACAGTTCCCTATTCTGCTGAACCCCAGGAGTCTCTGAGCCTTTTCCAGCCCCACATTCTTGATAGCCACATATATTCTTGCACCAAACCCTGGTTTTGAAAAGGTTACTTCAGAGTAGCATTGATTCCCAATTTCCTTCTAGGACAGTATCTCCACTACTTGCAGCATCAAGCCCCTTGCATGCAATAAATCTACAGTTGGATCTTTACAGTTAGCTTGGGCCTTCACTAAAAAGCTCTGTGGAAGGTAATAATGCATTGAAGGCTAAAATCAAGGGTCTGGCTTCAAAACCACTAGTTAGGAATCTAGCCAATGAAAGACCTCTCTGCTGCACAATAGTGACAGGGCAGACTTTAGTTGGAGACCTATCCATCTTGATTCTTGGGCCATAAAAAGAACGTTATCATACAACTCTCAGAACAGCAATATATGGAAGCTGATGGTGCCCCATGACAAGTGGCACAAGATGTCTGGAGTCATCCCATCTTTTGAGCACCAGGCCTCAGTAAAGCCTGCCCAGTATAAGAACAATTAGATTCCAAAGTGGGTCTGCCCAGAAGTTATTCAACTAGAAAAACATAAACCACAGCAAAGATACATTTTCACATAAATATGCAAAAGCAAATCCAGCATCAACCAGCTTAAAACAAAAGCGCAGTTTGATATATTTTAACACATAATTTATCACACTGCTAAATTATGGGTTTTTATTACTTTTCCCTTGGGTATTTATTGCATTTTGCTTGGGCCATCTGAATGTCTGCCACATCTAGAGGTTCTAGAAGGTGATGCCTTACCCACTCTGCAGGGTTTCGTGGGAGTCTATTGCCAACTAATGTGCCTATAGTCAAGACTAGCAAGATAGAAGCATGTGATGCCACACTGCCATCAGGCACAGGGTGCCCTTCATGCCACACACATATGCCTGTCACTGTGGGCTGAGTGACTATGTCAACATTGCCCTGTCCCAATCCTCAACTGTCTTTCTTGTTTTTCTGCAGAGGACGTGTCCCAGAGCTGCTCTCCACTCAGCTTGTGAACATTCCTTCTTGGGTCTTTGCCATCCTTTACTTTACTGGCTCCTTTCACCCCTCCATTCCATGTGACTGTCCCCAAAAGGGCTGGGCACAGCAGAGCAAGGCTGAGGCTCCTCTCAAGGTCACAATCTCACTTTTTTCAGGCAGAGAAAAATGTCTCTAAGATGCACAAGAGTACCATATCTCCTAAATAATATTTCTTCTTGACTTTTCAAGACTCAAAGTAGTCTTGCCCTGCACACAGCCTATTTTCTGAGCTGGAAAGCCTCTGAAAGCAGAAACCTGGGCCAAAAAGATGAAGCTATAGCACAATTATTTTATTATGCTTGTTTATAATAAAGATTTTATATATTCTGAATATTACTAATATCCTAAAACATTCCAGATTAGAAAAACAACATGAAATAAAAAGTTTTATATCATCAGAGAGGCTTCCCAGTGTGTACAAACCTTGTCTCCAGCCTCATGCCAGCCTCAAAGCCAATTACATAGTCAGTGTTGCCAGGTCAGCAAGGCTAGTGTGATCTCTCATTGTGAATTTATCTGTGCAGGTCAAATAATCATAAAAAGTGGATGCCCATGTATAGAACACCACCAGGATTGTAGAAGCATTTGTGTGCCTCCTTTTTCTCCTAGAAGCACCACTTTCCCTGAGTCTGTTTTAGTCACTTCCTGTTTTCTTCAGTTTAACCACCAATATATATTTATATAGGTAAACAACAATTTGTTTAGTTTTCCCTATGTTTGAACTTTTATGTAAATACACTCATCCTAACAGTTCTTCTGTGTCTTGTTTCTTTTATTCAATATGTGTTGGTGACTCATCCACACAGATATGTGTAGCAACAGTGTCATTTTCACTACTGTATTGTATACTACTATAAGATCATTCTATGATATATTCATCCATCCTCCTATGGATGAACATTTGGATTGTTTCCAGTTTTGATATGTTACAAGTCATGCTGTTGTGGACATTCTTGAGTATGCCTCCTAGTACTCATGAGAAAGGGGGACCCTGTGATACGTATTTGGTAGTACAGTCACTGGGTAGGACATACAGATTGTTTCCAAAGAGCCTTACACTTACTCTCTCCTTCCCACTGTCTGCAACATAAAAGTGGCAATGACACAGCATCAGACCATACCTTAAGTCATGATGGGGCAATAAGATAGAAGGAACCTGGGCTCCCGAATGACTGCA
>VMDR010016876.1:0-20691 GCA_007922815.1 Macrotus californicus | reverse complement strand
GGGAAGAAGCATAAAATGGAGTAAAAATAGCCTCTTTAACAAATGGTGTTGGGAGGTTTGGACAGCTACTTGCAAAAAAATGAAACTCGACCACCAACTTACACCATATACAAAAATAAATTCAAGGTGGATAAAAGACTTAAATATACACCATGACACCATAAAAATCCTAGAGGAAAACGTTGGCAGGAAAATATCAAATGTTCCTCACAGCAACATCTTTAATGATGTGTCCCCTAAAGCAAGGGTCATAAAAGAAAGAATAAACAAATGGGACCTCATCAAATTAAAAAGCTTCTGCATGGCAAAAGAAAACAGCATTAAAATGAAAAGAGAACCAACTATATGGGAAAACATATTTGCCAATGATGACTCAAATTTAGTTTTGAGGTACTAAGGAGCACATTTACTTTACGTTATGTTTTAAGTCACCACCTACTGTTAAATCCAAACTCTTTCTTTACTATCCTTCCACTTCTGTTTTTTTCTTTTTCTTTCATTTTTATGTTTTGATTTCCTTTCTTTTCCTTTTTTGCTAGTCTCTTTTCTCTTTGTAAAGTTCACTAATTCACTTTGAATTTTACTTCAGTCCTATTAAAGAATACTTACGCAGGCAGTTTGTTTATTACTGAGGACATCAAAGGAAAGGCTTACTTAGAACACAGATGACTAAACTCTACTTTGCAGCTAAAACACCACGTATCTTTCCCTCCAGTCTTATAACACATGTTAAATATTTAACAAGAAAATTAAAGTTCTCTTCCTTTAAATAATGCACATGCAGTTTAGCTACGCCCATGCAGCTTGCTCTTTTTCATTCTACTTCAATAGATTGTTAGAGATGACACACGAATATCTACCTTTCTTTGTTTTGTTTTGTTTTTTCACTTCTAAGAAAAAGCTTAGTGCAGCTTGACAATCGCTTTAGAGAGTCTGGGACTTGGGAAATAGTAATCCAAGTTCTCCGTTATCCATTCTGGCTGAATTCGTCAACTTTGTAAAAGTATAAAACTATGTCATCTCGCCTCAGAGCTGTGGACCTCAGGTAGCCACAGAGAAGTTCATAGCCCTGTAGAGCCCTTCTCATCCAAGTTCATAGCCCTGTAGAGCCCTTCTCATCCACTGCCTTTCTCTTGGCTGTTCCTGGTAATTGCTCGCTCTGGGAGAGGCTGCTATGTGGGTGTTCTGGGCAGAGGTGGAGCAGGAGACCTCCCACGACAGCAGGTTGTTTTATCCACCCCCACGTCTTCCTGCTTTTCCCTTTCGTTTAACGGTATGTGTTAGTTTGTAAAATTGGTACATTATCTGTGAGGTTTTCAAGTAGGTCTCGAGTGACACACCTAGCACAGCAATTTAAACTGGGTCATTCTCACAGAACCCATTTAGCCCTGCTCTTCCTCCTCTCCAACACCCCACCACAGCGCCCGCCCACCCACACTGTCTCTCTGCCAACACATATACCTTCTCCAAACTTTCATGGAAGGAGACACTTCTCTCTCTGGGATCTTAAAGTATGTGGAATGTAGGTATTTAGGCTTTGGGTTGGTGAAACTATATTCTCTTTAGTTTCCTCCAATAAGGAATTGGTAATTTTATAAGCAAGGTCCTTATTTACAGTCAAAGATCTTAGGAATTCCTGAAAAGTCAGCTGTAGATTAAATAATTCTTCCGCATCTACTCTTTTTCAGAGATTGACTCTGAATGGCTGGTGTTTAAGCTCTTTGCTATTAGGTCTTAATAGATAAAGATTTATAAAAAGAAGCTGAGGACTAAAGAATTTAAATCATCTAAAATTTAAGGCTTTGAGGAGTTAAAATAATCAACTACTCAAGATCACTTGTTCTTCATAGCGGACAAAACTAAGATTCAAACCCAGGCCCTTTGACTCTGGAAATAAAAGCCCTTTCCTTAGTTTTTTTTTCTTTACCCTCTAGGAGACTGGTTGAAAAATAAATTAAAAAACAGTAAATAGAGCATATATGAATGCATGCATATATGGGTATGAGCACATAGTGACTCTGTGCTCGATCCATCCTTCAGGGACCATTTCCAAAGCCCGCACCTGTGACTCTACAGAAGCAATCCATCTTACCTGCTCTGTGGGGCTTGCACAGCCAATATTAATCATAGGGATTTATCAGCAGTTTCGGTGTCTTCTGCAAAACTTCCTCTGTGCTGTTGACCTTAAACAAATAGACATTTGTTTAAACAGCCAGACAATTCTCCAGCATAAATGGGTTTATTTAGGAACAATAAAGAATTGTAATTAGGGACATGTGATCTAACGGCAAACCACAAGTGAGTCCATAGAGCAAAAGAGAGAAGTGTTCTTTTATAGAGGAACCTAGAGCTAGAAAGGGCTGTTGCAAACAGAGTCCATTGGAGGAAACTGGGAATTTGAAGTATAGTGGCTTTTCATTGGCTGATTTAAAACAGTCTTTCATTGGCTGAGTGGTTGCCAGGCAGAGGAGAATATCCTCCTTCTCATTGCAGTAGTAGAGTAGAAAAACATTTTCCTGCTGGAAATGGAAAATACATCTCCAAATGGGGTAATTGAAGATAAGTGGTAGGTGTCAGGCCTCCCCCCACAGACCCTCCTGACTCCAATTTTAAGGAGGTTTGTCTTTATTAATCTTTTTTTTTTTTAGTTTTTGTTTCCTTTTTTTTTCTTTATTAATCTTCATAGTGCTTAGCCCAGCCATTCCAAAGAATAGTAAATGTTCATTAAATGTTTGTTAATTCAATAATTCAATGAGAAGAAAGAAAATGACAGAAAAGAGGCACACTGCTAAATGCCCCCTTTCTGAAATCTTTTCTATTTCCTTGTAGGTTATTTTTAAATCATTTTTTCTCTAATTCCTTGTCCTTTCTTGCCCCTTTCTTTGTTTTTTTCTGTCTCTCCCAAGTGCTCTCTCTTCTTTTCTTCATCCTTGCCCTGTTTTACTCCGTCTCTGTGGCTTTCTAGAAATCTCCCACCTTTACCTGTATTTTTTTCCCTTTTTCTTTCTCAGACACTTTCTTTCAAGTTTTCCTTCAAACTCAGCCTTCCTCTGAGTTCAAGACTTATTTGGAAAGCAAATATAAATATCATTGCTTCAAAGTTCAGATAATGTGGGTACATTTTGTCTGCAGAAAAATTTTATAGCTAATAAATTGGAATGGTTGTAGAGGGTTTGACAAACTGTTATTCGTCACTGTGGATGTTTTTACCAAAATTGCTGAAGATGAGAGCATATATGTAATGGAATCTGTGTTAAAAGTTATTCAGCAAACAGTGACCACGTGAAAGAGCCATCGTGGTCAGTCAGGGGGTTGAATTGTGATCAAGTTTGTCAGTGAGGATAGAATTTTACCTGACCTGGAGACAGAACATTGTAGTAGGGGCATGATCGGAAGTCCAGGCAGTCCATTAGCAATATTGGGGTCTGACAATGTATCCCTGGTCCAAGACTTGTCAGTCAGGGAGCCTTGGTTCTTTTTCTTTTTTAGCTCTAACTTCCCTGTCTCAAAGTACTGGGAACAATTGAAAGGCAGAAAATTATAAATAAGAAACAAGGCAAGCGACCGATTACTATGATTAGAGCATCATATTTTACTAAAGAAACCAATGAAAAGCCAGTTATTCCCCTGCTTGAAGGGGAACTCTCCAGAAGAGCTATCCAATCAGAGACAACCCTACGGAGTTAAGGAGTTAATGATAAAATCTCATTGGCATTCCACAGCCTCTCCCCACCCCTGCAAATGTGACTGACTCACAGCATATCACTGTGAGAAAGAATATCAGAAGTCTCCTACCTGCCACTCAGCAGATATAAAATTTCTCTGCAGCACTTCTGTGCCGGCCAGGTCCTTGCTTACCTGGAAACCCATCCTTACACTGTGCTCCAATTTCTAGTACATTTACTGATGTTTTCATTAATTAATTATTTTTTTATTTTTTAAAAGAGGTTTTCTTTTTTTTTAATTTTTATTTATTTATGTTTAGATGGGAAGGGAGGGAGAAACAGAGGGACAGAAACATCAATGCATGGTTGCTTCTCATGTGGCCCACACTGGGGACCTGGCCCACAACCCCGGCATGTGCCCTGACTAGGAATCAAACCTGTGATCCTTTGGTTCATAGCCCATGATCAACCCACTGAGCTATACTAGCCAAGGCTGTTTTAATTTCTTTAAATTAAAAATATATGAGAAGTGTTTCATGAACACAAATGTTAACTCTAATATGGTCATAAGGATCCTTTGGAATGGGACACAGTATATGCTGACTGCCTCCTGCTCTCAGGGCCTTGCAGAAAACAAGACATCAACCTCGTCCTTTCTGAATCCCTTTCAATGCATGATTGACCAGAAAAGGACTTGGAGGAGCTGGAGTAAATGCAGAGAAACTTGATTGACAGATAATGGCACAAACCAGTGATCCAAGATAGTACGCCGCTATTAACTTCATCTCCCAATCCTCAGCTCTAGATTGCTGTCTCTCTATGATTTATGTGTAAAATTTCTGTGGTTCAAGGCGAGACTGCTCATAGACCTTGAACTCGCCATAAAATTAACATTCTTCGCTAGGCAGTGGCTTTGAGCTTCAATCCAGGGGAAAGCTCTCTTGGAAATGTGTATTTTGGTCTTCCCACTGTTAATAGACATCATTGTTACATATGTTGCCATATCTGACCTGCACAAGAGAATTTTCATGCCTGTTCTGCAGTTCAGTGAGAATGGAAGCCAGCCTTTATTTGTGCTCGTAAGGGAATACATAAGCAATGCCATGGATTTGGCACCCTCTGCAAAGCAGGCGCTGCATATACATTTTCACAAAACGGCTGTCACGGTGCAATTGAAGGAGATACAAATCTCACCATCTTAATGACAGCCTGTGACACGGAAACCATGCGATGTGGGTTTCTCTGAGAAAATGGAAACTTGTGTTCTTTGACAGAGTAATTATTACACTGTCACATTACTGGGCTTTCTTTCATAAAAATCACTTACTACTTCTGTACATATTACTTTTGCCATCAAATATCACTTTGGGGAAAGTTAATAATTTAGAAACTTTTATACTTAAAAATGGCAAATCCAGTTGCTGGATGCATGCCATAACCAGATACTCTCCCACCCAGAAAGTTTTGTGATGGCATCAGCCCCCAAGGCTCCAGAGGGAAGAAGGGGATTACTCCTTAAGGAGACTCTGCTCAGGAGATTTGGAAGTCCAAGTGTCAATAAAAGTACTGGAGATCATTTCAGAAAGTTTTGGGACTTTTATCTAAAAGAGAGACATTTCCTCTCCAGTAATAGTCTCTTTTATTTTGTGACATTTGAACTTAAAGCAAGGTCTCATTTGGGTAAAGTCTGTAGTCTCTGAGCCAATGCTTGCTGGTAAGCAAAATACAATTTTATTCTAATGACAGCAATTATAATAATACTGATAATTATAACTGGCTTTTACTAAGTGATTAATATATGACTGGCATTCTTCTAGATTCTTTATACATCTTACCTTGTTTAACTTCTTTAACAGCATGAGATAAGTTACGTCATTAATACATTTTCCAGAAATGGAAATGTAGCAATATTAAATAGCTTTTGCTAGTTCACATAACTAATACTTGTTCTAGTATGAATTTGTGCCTGGACAATCTGAGTCAGAACCACTCATGGTAAAAACCACACTTTAATGTTTTCCTGTAACACTTGTGGATTATGGAAGACTTGCTCTTGAACACATGGTATGTATTTTTTCATATGAAACTCACAACCAATTAGATATATTTTTCAACTCTCATTTTATGGATGAAGAAACTGAGGCTTATACAGATCATACCATCTGTCCACAGTCATTGTGCTAATATTAATACATTTTTTTAAATCTTGAAATCTCAGATGTTAGAGGATATTTAATTTTTTAAAACATCAATATTATCCTATTTTCTTACTGATTATTATTTCCCATCCTTCTCAGCATAAACACAGCTTCTGCAGTTAGGATGACTTTTGGATACTAGCAGAAAGTTTTCCAAACTACAAGATAATGAAATATATTTGGTACAAAAGAGATCTTGTCTTCATCTTGACTTGTTTTCTACTTTGATTTTTAAGGGTTGAAAAAATATGCACTCACACCTAATTGCATGGTTTTGACAGGTAGAGGGAAATTGTACATACATTTCAACATCAAATTACCATTCAAGAAACCTCATCTTTTTCCATGGATACAGATTTGTGGTCACCATGAAATTGGAGGCATCCACTACCTTGAGAGGGGTATGTAGGGAGACTTTGGTTGGCTTTACAAGTGTATTTGTGGGAATGATGTGTGTTTGGTTCCCATGTTTTCCACAAAATGCCTTGAACACTCTCTCTATATAAGCATTTTACTTAACCCTCACTACACTCAGGACACAGATATTAGATCAGTTTGATTGAAGCACAGAATGTGAGAAGCAAATGTGAGGCATTAGGTTCAGATCCGTGGCCTGCCGGGAATGATTGGTGATTTCACCATAGTGGAGGTGGGTCTGTGAGAAGATGGAATAGGAAACAACACCCAAGAAGATAACCACCTAAAAGGGGTAGAGGTAAAACTTATGAAATAGCCCAGATGAGCAGAAGTATCATATTTTTCAGATGCTGAGAAAAAAAAAGACAAAATGTGGTTGGAGCATAGAGAGAATACTGTGAGATGAGGCTACAGGGGCTGGCAGGGGGGAGAGACCAGGCAGAAGACTGTAGTAAGGATCTTTATTTGTATTCCAAGAGTTAAGGAATTAATTAGAAAATTGTAATTAAAAGACTACTTCCTCTGCCAGGGTCAGATGGTTGGACGGTATAAGAGGAGAAGTAGGAGACCAGCTAACCAACGAATTACGAGGAGAGATGAACGAAGTCTTTGACAAGAGTGGCAGTGGAGTTGAGGACATACAAACTCTTGATGACAAATGAAGGGTGTGATGTGGGAGGAGGGAAGCAGGGACGGGAAAGACCAGCTTCGTCTAGTCCACGTATAACTGTGTCGCACAAGGATGTTAGTGAGAATGCACCCACGTGACGTTTGCCTCAAAATTCATCATGTGCCTACTGAATATTAGCATGTAGCCTAAAAATCAATTCTATTTAGTCTTTTTGTTCTTTGCCAATAAAACTTGAAACTTTTGTTTAATCCCAGAAATCTGTTAGTGACCCCTTTTATGTTTTATTCTTTTTTACTTTTTTATTCCTTACCTGAGGATATATTTTCATTATTGACTTTAGAGAGAGAGGAAGAGAGAGAGAGTAAGAAACATTGATGTGAGAGAGAAACATCAACTGGTTGCCTCCCATATGCACCCCTATCGGGGACTGAACCCACAACCTAGCTATGTGCTTTGACTGGGAATCGAACCAGCAATCTTTTGGTGTATTGGACAACACTCCAATGAACCAAGTCATTTGGCCAGGGTGTAACCCTTTTGTATTTTCCTCATTTAAAAGCCATTTTATATATTCAAAGTAAAATAAATAATGATAAGTGAAAATGTATTTCTAAGTCAACAATTACTTTATTAAAAATTACTGGTTTAAAACATTATAAGGTCTGAGATTTGTCCAGGAAATAAATTACCTAATTTAATGTGTATTGTAATTTGCCTTCAAATAATTACTTTGGGGTTGTAGATAAAGTAAATTGGGCTGAGAAGCTCCAGTGTATCATTTTAAACTTGATCTCCCTGGCAGAAATCAGACAGCATTAACTGCTGCGAAATAAGGTTAAGGTGCTGGTGTTCAGTCACTACTCTGAATTTGCATACGTGCGCACAGGTCTATGTATAGTCATGGTTTGTCAGGAACAGGGAGATGTCTTTCAGCAACAAGAAGCTCATTTTCTGTTTCTGTCATCTATGTGACAAATCCCCTGTCACCCCACCACTGAAATATTCTTTTCCATATCTCTGTTACAACACCTGACATGCATGTTTGAAAGCTAATACTTTGTAGACAGGTGGCCTAGAATACTTTCATCAGCTACTAAAGACCCAAAGGGAGTGTAATTCTTAAATTACCTGTATTCTCAAACAAGTGAAAATAAAGTCCAGGGTTAATGGAAACTGATGGAGGGCATGTTGATATTATAAATTGGGACCTGGGCCCTTCTGAGCACTTGAGCAAATACAGAGCCCTGAGCACTACTGGGCTGTGATTTGGGAAACAGACAACCAAAGACTTACTTCCTTAATAAGTGAATTCCACAAATTTCTGGGTCCCCGTTTTGTCTACTAAATAAATCATTCATTAAAGTAGGATATGGTTTTTGCACAGGTAAACAGTCTTCTCCAAGGCTAGCGTGAGTCACCTCACTCCACAAGCCTGACTTTCTTACAGCTGGGGCATGGGGTCAAGCTCTGGGCGCTGTGTATATAGTCACATAATTAGGATGTTTTAGAAAAACTCCCAAATAATTCTCAAATTCAAATCTTCACTTAGGTTATTGAACTTCTGGGGGGAGATTTACTACTAGCCTCAGACAGATTAGGCTACGTCACAGGGGTCTGGGGTATAGACTTTATTTTTGCAATGCTTTCTTTTTTTCTTCATTTTTCTCTCTTTCTTTCCAACCCCATGACACTTTTTCTCTCTCTTTTGAATCGCCTCCTGCCTTCTGTATATGAGCGTCTAAGCATGTCAACATCTTACCCACTTTCACCCAGCCTGCTCTGCTCATCCTTCCGAGCTCAGCATAAATGTCCTTTCCTTGGGGAAGTTTGCCTCCCCTCAGCATCCCACCTTACCAGTCTCCTGTTTCTCAGACTATATTATGGCCTGCTTTTTATGTCATCTTATGGAATGCTGGTATTTATTCTACAATTAATTGCTGATTTGCTTGTAGAACAACTACATCAGCTAGGGCCTTCTTGGTCTTTTCAAATCCACGTGAAATTGGATTGAACCCCTCAGTGCTGTGGCCTAAGAAAGTTCACCCCTCCACAGGTTGGCTGCCATGAAAAAAGGCGAGGTGAGAGGGGTTATAAATGTACATTGATTCTCACAGACAACCTTGGCTTAGAGTTGGCAAAAAAGTTGAGATGTAACTGCCTGTACTACTTGGGCCTTAAGTTGAAACTCACGCTGGTGCTCAGTTTTAACAGCAGCAAAATGACAGTAGTAATGACAAGCATTTATGACTATATTGTAGTTTATGAAAGACTTTTTGAGGGAAGAATACGGGGAATTGCCTCCTATGCAAAGCATATAGGTGCCCCTCCCACACTTGTTTCTATCCATCTCCTGTCCCTGGGGCTGTTCTAGGAAGCTCAAAGGAATCTCCTTTGTTATTCAGGGCACCTTTCTCACTGTGGAACCTCAGCCAGCACTTGGGAACTTAGGCTGAGGAGAGGGAGGTTCACCTTTGATCCCAAGTCCTTATCCAAATTTTATCCAGCAAACTTCTCTCTCCAAGAGAAATCCTGGAGTTGCTGCTTAAACAATACCATTTTCTCCAGTTTGTTACACCTGCTTATTTCTCTCATTAGATTATAGGTTGCATGAGAACAGAGAAGTGGCATGTAGCAGTTCTGGAACTAATTCTTGTACCTCTTGGGTGACCTTGAATGAGTTATTATTTCTTTCTGGGATTTACTGATATCACATATAAAAGGTTGATTTGATGTTTTGAGTGTATTTAAAACCCTGATAAACAATTAGTTTGGAGGCTGGAGAGGCCTGGAAGAGAAAACTGGGACCCTGGAGAGGAGGGGAGTGTTCTGTTTACTGACCTGTGCTTTGGTCATCAGCTGCCGTCGCTTAGGGAAACTTCATTCAGCTATGCACTCATAATTTGTTCACTTCTCTGTATTTATGCTTTGTTCAGTAAGAACACTTGTTTTAAAGGCAAGTGAACACTAACAAAAACATACATCTAAAATCTTCATTAATTTAAAAGAGCAGGTGTGAGTACATAGAAAACAAGCAAACAGATAGCCAACACAAAAACTACAAAACCTCATATGAACCCTCGTCTATTTTGAGAGATTACGACTCTCAGAAGACTCAGGTGAAAAAAATAACTTAGCAGAGAAAGATAAACCAGAGAGGACTACATCTCAGAACGGGGTGGGTTATTCTCAGTAGCAAATGCTTAATTAAAAGGTAACCTAATGTTAGCTTCCCTTTGAAATATGGTAGCTTGAACACTGCAGACTAATTTTTTCAATTAAAATTTATTCTGAGGCATCACGATATTTAATAAATTGAACACAGACATAGGACATTGAAACCTGCAGTTACTGACCCTCAGAACCTCAGCAGCCAGGTCTTCGCACTGTGGAGCTACGAGCCCACGGGCACAGTGGATGGAACAGGATATGAAAGCTCTCAGAACACAGGAAGACCAGAAGCAGCGAACAGAGACACAATCAGTTCTGTTACCACAGATCCATTTAGATAAATGCAAACCTTTCTTTGTCATGAATGGTAACTTTCAATCATGCTGGCAACTGTGTTTACAATAAACGGTCTGCAAACAGTTTGGGGTAAGGAGGAAAGATATCTCACCTCCAGATGCTAAGCACCACAGTGACTTCAAGTCATGAATGGAAACTGGACCTCAGACAATGGTGGGTGGATCCAATTCTGGTCTTAAACACACAGGAATTTTCTCAGGAGCTTTGAGATGCAGATCCTTGAGTAAGCCTGTGTTCTTGTAGAAAGTCAGGGCCCCTAAGGCTAAGAGTTAGCATTGGAAAATTGTAGTTTTATAAAATTAAGATCCATAGGATTATAAATTGAGTAACCATTTTGAAGAGGTGTCTGGTAATCCCTAGTAAAGCTGACTACATGTACACCCTGTTGTTTTAACGATTTCACTCCAAGAGAAACCTGCTTACTTGTGCAATCTAACATGTATATAATAAAGTATATAACAGCATTTTGTTAAAATTAAAAAATGGGGGGCAAAACCCAAATTTCTATCAAGATAAAAATATATAAAATGAAATATGCTATATTTGTACAATAAAACCTATTGAGCAGTTAAAAGAAATGTATTACAATCTCTCAAATGAGTAAAATTAAGCTGCAGAGGGAGGAAGACAATAATAATATTAAAAACCTAAACAACCATGGCTGAGTAGTTCAGTTGGTTAGAACATCATCCAATACCACAAGGTTGTGGGTCCCATCCCGGGTCAGGTTACATACAAGAATCAACAAATGAATGCATAAATAAGTAGAACAACAAATCAATGTTTTGCACTTTCTCTTTCTGTCAAATCAATAATAATTTTTTAAGAAGATGAAAAGACACAAACAACAATACTATATATTATTTAAGGGTTGATTGATAAGTAGTGACTATGATATGAACATGAATGACAGTGTGAGGTTCAGTAAGTGATTACCTCTGAAAGCATTTAAATAATTAAAATTATAGTTCATTTACCTACCCAAATGCTCATTTCTTCACATATGCAATAAATATTTCCAGAGTTTCTTTCTTGTCCTGCTCTCTCTTCTAAGGGCTAACAGACCAGCAAAAGAATGTAATATAGTCCTAGTCCTCCAAATACAGTCTAATCTGAAGATACACAGGGGAATTGAGACCACAGCGTCAGCACTTTAGTACAGGAGAAAACTGTCAGGAGTGAAGAGACAGCTGGAAGCAAAAGAACACACAAAGCCTGGCTCACAGAGTGTGATGAAGGATGGGGAAAATAATGCATGGGGCCAAAACAACTCTGCGAGCACAGAGTTTGAATCCTCTCATTGGGTTGTTCATTTTTCTTTCTAAGATGCGGCGAAATCCATTGATTTGACAAAGAACCCTACTCAAGCCTAGAGATTTCAAATACTTCCTACAGTAGCCTAAAGTTCTGTACAAGGGTGTTTTTTACACTGTGGTGTGAGCACCTGATTTTTTTAATGTAGGATGACTCTCTTCATGAAGTCAGATCAGTGATAGGTGTTAACATTGGGTTGGCCAAAAAATCCATTACGTTTTTTCCATATGATGGCTCCAGTAGTGCTTAGCTGTTTTTAACTTCATGTGAAACAATTTTGTTAGATTGTATTGTGACAGCTGTCATATCAGCATGCATTTGAAGAAAACTTTATCAAAATTGGTGAATTTGTGTGTAGCCATTTTAATACTGAAGTTGGAAGAAGATAATGCAACATTTTTGGTATATTGGGCTTTATTATTTCCAGAAAGGTGAAAACACAACTGAAATGCAAAGGAAACAAAGATTTGTGCAGTGTGTGGAGAAGGTGTTGTGACTGATCAAATGTGTCAAAATGGTTTGCGAAGTTTCTTGGTACTATTGATATTTTGGCCCAATAATTCTTTGTTGTGGGGCTGTCTTATGTATTGAAAGATATTTAACAGCACCCATGGCCTCTACCCACTAGAAGCCCGTAGTGGGAGTTAGCGACATACTCAAAATATCCAAATCAATAAAGTTATTGGTGAAAATGAAAAATGTGTCTTGTATTTTACAGAAAAAAATCATACAGATTTTTTGGCCAACCCAATATAATTAGTCCTTTTGTATTTGGAGAGCACTGTTTTCCACATTGTCCTTTATTAAAGAACATAGCACCACAGACTGGAGTGGACTCCTTCCCTGAAGAGAAGACAACGGATGCATTATAGGGAGATAGAGAGATCCACTGTCATTCTTTTTTTTAAAAAAAATAGTTTTTAGTTTTGCTTTGTCTTTTTTTTAGTAAATATTTTATTGTTATTCTATTACAGTTTCCCCAATTTTTCCCCCTTTGCCCTCTTCCACCCAGCCCACCCCCTGCTCCCACAGTCATTCCCCAATCTGTTGTCCATGTCCATGAGTCATTCATACACATTCCTTGCCTAGTCCCCTCCCCTTCTTTCCACCCTTACACTGTCATTCTTGACAACATCTGTATTGGATTGTGTGGGGGCTGTTAAGGGACAGGCTAGATTAGACCACCTGGAAGGAGATTTTTCAGTTCTGATATTCTGACCTTCGGCCTTCAAAAGCAAAAAATGTCTTTAAATAGTGCCATATGTCTTTAAGACACTACTGTGGTGTCATTTTTAAGTGTCTGCAATCCCTTGTTTAAGCTGTGTCATCACTAGCAATTTTAGTTCAGTTACTGCTTGGGTGATCTTGAAAATAACAAGTTTGGTACAATTACTTCATTTATTTCTGTCCTAAAATTATCTCTTGAAATTCAGAGGACTCCATATGTCTTACATTTCAGAAATTTTTAAAAAAGACAGTTCTTCTCATCTGAATTTTTCATAATTTTTACAGCTTAATGCTCAGCTCCTTATTCTGTCTTCATTTCTCTAGAATGAGAAGCTATTTAATTTTAAGCCCAATTTTACACATTTTATTTTTAATAATCTTATAAGTAGGACAGGGCAACTACTGTTGAACTCATTTTTCCAAATGAGCAAACCAACCCATGGAGAGGTTAATTTGCCTAGAGTATCATGATGACTGGGCGCAATCTAAGGAAATTAGTTTTCAACCTCATGTTCTTCTCTGCTACCTGATCTTAAAATGTAGGCAAGCTTTATACACACACACACACACACACACACACACACACACACATCTGAAAGTGGGTAGACAGAAAAAGGCTATATATACATTATTAAGTCTATTTTTTCCCTAAAATAAGGAAAAAGTAGGTGGAGATGGCTAGTCCATAATGATGAAATCTTTAGAAACCCTATTGCATAATTGGGCAGTCTCACATTGCAATGACACCATTGTTTTTGATTTAAAAAACTTATTGTTTTTAGAACACTTCTGGATTCACAGAAAAATTGAGAAAAAAGTATAAGATATTTTCCAAATGCCTTCTGCCCCCACACATGCTCCTTCCCCATCATCAACATTCCCTACCCGAGTGATACACTTGTTATAATGTATGAATCTACACCAACATATCTTATCTCCTGAAGTCCCCAGTTTACATTAGGTTTCACTCTTGATATTGTAAATTCTTTGGATTTGGCGGAAAATGCATAATCACATGTATCCACCATTACGGTATTATACAGAGTATTTTGCTTGTCCTAAAAATCCTGTGACAACACTGAGTTTTAATCCATGTAACCAAAAAGAACCTTAAAGATTATGCACTTTCAAGTGTCCTCAACGTGAATCCAGGAATCATCACATCTGATGACCTTCTATTGGTTGCAGTGACTCAGAAATAAAGAATCCCATAGTTAAAATGCCAAAGAGAGACTGGGAGACTTAATGTTAGAGTTTCCTTCCCAGTCACATGTTCTAGAAACGCTAATGTCTTGATGTGAAAGCCAGATTTCTAAGAAGGGACATAGAATGCACCATTTTCCAAACATTTGACTACAGAACTCTGTTTTTTTTTTTTTTAAATAGTGTATTTTACAACACTCATTTAAGGAAATACTGCTCTAATTCAACCCTGTTATTTTACCTGAAGGAATTAAGGTATAGAGAGGTGAAATGCTATCCAAGAATAGACAGCTTGGTAAGGAAAATAAAGCTATAGAGATGGGGAGAATTCACTGAATATCATTTTGCCCCAAAACAGGTGAATATCATTAGATATATATAATGCTAATTAAACACATGTATTCTCCAGAAAACTAAATAGGGTGAAATATATGTATATTTCAGACTTTTTAAAACATCCATCATCATTAAATTGTATACAGACGACACAATTTTGTTTTGGCAACAATAATACTACTCATGCGTTAAATACCTATTAGACATCTGGAATGCCAACAAGAGCGAACATTACCCATACGTATAGAAATGCTCTGAGAATAATATGCTGGAACGTGTCCGTGTATACTTCAAAGCCCCGTAGATGGAACTACGTAATTAAGGAGGAAAGGATTTTTTACATCATTTAAGTAAATTCCCTCATTTTGAATAAACTGAAGACCAGGTGGATCAAATAGCAAAGGCAAACACCTGGCTTTTGGCAGTAATGGCCCAGGAGCCCATATTTCCACAGCACAGTGCTTTCCGTCTGTACAACCACGGGTAACCATGCCAGCTTCCTCAAGGTAGCTCATGGAGTACCCCATTCCATTGTCATTTAAACTTCCCTTTGGGTTTCTAGGATAGATGACAATTATGAAATACAATGACATGTCATTCCGAGGTGAACAATTTTCCTGTTTAGGTAAATAAAATAAGGACACGTTTCCCTGCTCTGAGAAGAGGGAAAGAAGAGTGCTTCATGCATGCATTGTTCACGAGCCATGCATTTTATTGTGTAGAAACACTGCTTTATTTACAGAGGCACAGCCTTTTCAAGGAGAAAAATAGCCCTTCTATCTTGTCTAAAAATTTGTCATTCATGCTGCAAAGCATCAGTAAAAGCAGTGAATGCAAGAAATGAGATCATCTTTCAGACAAAAACCAAACGTTCAAGTTCTCTTGAAATACAAGGTCTGTCTGGGAAAAGTCCAGCCATTGTTAACATAAGGAGGACAGTTTGTGCAACATCAACGTAACCTGGCAGCCAAAGAGAGTGGACTGGAATGTGCATGTGTGAACAATGACGACTTCACTGTATTAGTTAGTGGGGGCAACAGACGCCACTGAATGAGCATGTGTGCTGTGTGACTATTGCATTGAAAATGAATGAGCAACAAATCTGCACCAAATTTTAAGATAAGCTTGAACATTGCTCCACGGAAATTATTTGGATGATTCGGAAGGCTGCAGCTATGGGCAACTGGTGACTGGCAGTTTCATCACGGTAACCCCACTACCACCTGCTCATGTAACACATCTTATGCAGAGCTCTTTGGCAAAACATCAAAATACCCAGGTGACTCAGCCCTCTATAGCCCAGTTCTGGTGCCCTGCAACTTCTGGCTTTTCCCCACACTAAAATCCCCTTTGAAAGGGAAGAGAGTTCAGACTACCAATGAGAGTCAGGAAAATACAATGGGGCAGCTGATGATGACTGGGAGAACAGTGTGAGGTCCCAAGGCACCTACTTTGAAGGAGACTGAGGTGTCATTGTCCTATGTATAATGTTTCTTGTATCTTGTATCTTCTTCAATAAATGTCTCTATTTTTCATATTGCATGGCTGGACAGGCCTCGTACATAATGTAAAGAAGAAGGTACAAATGTTTTTGTTTATTGTTTGTCACTAGGTAGACTCAATGTCACTACAAATGCTCCAGTATCTCATCATTAACATCAGAAGCACGTATTTATTCTGTCTGTTTAGACTTTAGCACCAGATGTCTGAGTACTCTAGGTTTCCAACTTTGGAATTCAAGGAACCCCCACCCAGTCACAGAAATGCCCAATGTCTACATATCTACCTTCAAGTTCTTTTCTGTGTGAGGTTCTTCTTGGGGCTTTGAGTAAACTGAATAAACTGTGACAGGATTTGTGTCTTGTCCTATTGCAGGATAGGGTTCCTCTGATTGCCTCTCTGGCTCTAAAACTAGATTGCAGACTATTGTTTGGACATAAGCAGTAACCATAGGGTTGGGTCAGTATCCTGTAACCATGGGCCTGAGTTTGCCTTGAGCATCCCCTTGTCTGCTCAATACGTCTTTCCCTGATGTTGTGGCCCTCAAGCTTTGGATCACCCTACCTAGAAGACCAAGAAGTGCTACAACTTCCTCTTTAGTTTGGTCTTCATTATCATTCTTAGTTACCTGGTCTATTGCTCATGGTTCTCTGGCATCCTCTGGATTGTAGACTATTGTTTGGAGACTTGCAGCGTCTACTGGAAACTGTAGGCCATTTCAATTCTAGGTCTTTTCAAACATAGCTATCCCAGATTCTCTTGCTGCTAGAAGTTTTGGTGGAGTCTCCCTTGTGGGAGTTGTGGGTAGTTACAGGAGATTTGGTTTGGCATTAAAGAACATACATACCTGTATGTCAAAAATGATATTTTCACAAGTTTCTTGATCTAGGCAAACCAGTATTCCTAAACTATCAGTTTGTCCAATAAACATCATAGAAATAAAATTAATTAACTTCTGATTAAATAGAAACACTATTCGATAAACTTCTTAGGTGAGATCAGTGTCAAAATCTGTGACATCAGCAATACATGGGCTGTCTTGGAATTCAGATCCAAATAGTCACAGCATCTCTGCTACTATTGATTTTTCCATCCCCATAGAAAAATAAAGTAAAACCATTTCTCAGATCCAAATCCATTTGGATTGTGTCTGAATTTTTCACTCCCAGTCAAATGATTTTGATCCTTAGATATCAGAGCATATTATAGCCTCACTATACCTGAAAGTCACAAGCAGAAAAGGGAAAAAAATGATGTGGCTTTTTGTTTAGTTTTCAGTACCTTTTAGTGTACATTCACTTTTTATTATTGATTACATGATTGAAAAACAAGATCTGTGCCTGTGACTTTGGCTTTTATTTAAAATTCAAACAAAAATCTAAATATCATAACTCTATTGGCTGGGCCAGAGAGTGAAGATACTTGCAGTCCTCTAAAACTGCTGTGAATAGGATTGGCCATACCTGCCATGTTGATGTTCAGGGAGCATCCTTATCTCAGGAAGATATAAGGAGCTCACTTGTCACTTAAAATAGAAAGCGAACTTTTCAACATCAAGAATTGCAACTCATGTCCCTAAAAGTGGTTCCTCAAAAGCATTTCAGCTTCAACAGGTAAATGATGACTTGCTAATGAATCACAGTTCTTAACAGGGAAAATGAGCAATGTTGCAGACAATAGCTCTGGGAAAGGAGGGATGGAAACCCTTCTATAGCCATCTACCCTACATAAACTAAGTAGCTTGTAAAAGGTGTGATGCCAAAATGTAACACCTGCTAACGTAACTGTCTATCACCAGTCTCCTGTAAATATGAAGTTTTGAGAATTAAAAAGTCTTTTTTATTGATGATATCTCTATTTAAAATGAAAACTGATGACAGTGAAAATGGGTTGAGTTACAGAGAATAGTTATTTAGCTCAATGATGTCATTCTATACCAAGCCTTTCTAGCTATTTGTTTGGGGACATGTTGCCACATAACAGAATTTGTAAGGAGTTAGCCTTATAGCAAGTCATACAACTTGCAAAAAACTAGCTGGAGGGCCTAACCCTGCCCTAATCTGACACATCATCAACATCACTAGCAGAGACTCTGAACTGGTGCCCACAGAACCACTGACTGTAAAGAACAGAACAGTTTAATGTGGACTTGACTTCTGGTCCCCAGAGAACGTAAGGCCACCAGAACAGGAAGCACCCAGGGTCTAGAAGAGGCAGATTCTCATCCCAGGTTTCATTCCCTCACGGTGTTCACTCTTTCTTTCATTAGCTATATGGCCTAGGATGGCTTCACAATGTCTATGCATCTCAGATTTATCATTTATAAAATGAAGTCTATCTTAGCTCACTGAGGGCTACTTAAGATAACACATACTATGTATTTCTTGGTGTGCTATGTGGAAAAGAAATAAAATTTAGATTAGTGGTTTACTTTCAAAATCATTACTATTATTACTAGTATCAGTAGTAGCATTGCTACTACCAAAATATGCATAATTACTTGGCAACTATTAGGTGCCAAAAATGTATGTAGAAGGATGTTGGCATTTTCCAAGCTTATAATTTTATCCTTACAAACATAGAGAAAAACAGGCATGATAATATATACCAATCTTTTTACTTACTTTAATTTTCTCTGCTGTCCCCTCTTTTCCATATTGTGTAGAAGCCACCATGGTTATTCTCAGGTCTGATGACTGGCCATTTCTATGACAATAAACATGGTGACATTACTCATCTTTGGCATCTTTACAACTTCTCAATGGACCGGTCAAGCTAAGTATCACTTCTACTTGGTTATGAGGTTCTCTAACCAGTGAAGTATCTGAAAAGGAGCCAATCCCCAGAACATCTGGTTCTTCCCCATTAACTCTGGTTACACTATTACAAACTGGGTCTTTTCTATATCCCCTCTCCCTGCCAAACTTGTGAGTCAAGTCATCAAAAATATTAAGATCATGTGTAACTGCTTTCACCAGCCCTAAGTCAGTCTTGAACAAAGCCATTCTGTAGAGGCATCAAGTATGTTCAACACCGGGCTAGAGGACACACAAGAGTGACTGCCAGCCACAGTAAAGACCCTCTCTTAACTATTAGCACCTTCTCATTTCACTGAGGAGACAAGCATAACACTCATGAAACTTATGAGTGGAAGTTATACTGGAAGCAGCATAAAAACAGATATAAATTTGCATTTATTATGAAAAGGAGGGAACATTGGAAGAAACTAGATCTTGCATTAGCACTTGGTTCTGCATGGACCAGATGCCCAAGTTTGCATAATTACTGTTTCCTCCTTCAAGTTTCTCAAAGAAGGCTTCGGTGCATTCCTTAGACCTAAAAGTATAACAAGCAGTGTAGCTGAATTGCTTTCCCTACATAGACCTTGTCCCAGCTTAGGGATAAAATTTTATCTTAAAATAAAGATATCCATATATATATAGCCCATGGACACAGACAACAATGTGGTGAAGGCCAAAGGAGGGGGGGGGGCAGGGGTGGGACGGAGGGGGACAAAAGCAGGGAAAATTGGGAACATCTGTAACAGTGTCAACTATTTAAGAAATGAATAGGGTGAATCTATTAACTAAATAAATACAGTTTGAAGCTGTGATGCATTATTTGGACTTTCTGTTAGAAATACTAGGGTTTGGTGTTTGGTTTGTTAAGGTGCCTTTGCTTTTCAGTGAACATCATATATCTGTGAAATGTGGAAGAGTAGAGTGAAATAAACCACTGAGAAAATGTCTGTAATATATTTGAAAGATGACACCCCATCAAGAAAAGCCAGCCTGTATTAAGGCTGTTATGGATTGAATTGTATTCCCTCCCTATATTAAGGCGGTTATGGGTTGAATTGCATTCCCTCCCCCCACCAAAAAAAAGTCATATGTTGATGTCCTAGCTCCCAGTACTGCAGAATACGACGTTATTTGTCTATAGGATTGCTGCAGATAGAATGAATTAACATGAGGTCATACTGAAATATGACCCTAGGGCCCCTTCCTCAATATAACTGCTGTCCTTATGTAAAAGGGACATATCGACAGAGAGGCAAACAGTGAGAATGCCATGTGAAGATGAAGGGGCAATGCTTTTATGAGCCAAAGGATGCCAAAGATGGCTAGCAACTCCCGAGAAGCTAGAGCTGCATGGAATAGCTTCTTTTTCAGGCCCTCAGAAAGAACCAACTCTGCCTACTACCTTAATCTTGAGCTCTCGTAGACCCCAAAACTGTGAGATAACATTACAGAGATAACATAACATTACATTCGGTTGTTGGTGAAGCCACTATCTTCGTTGTACTTTGTCATGGCAGCTCTAGAAAACTAATACAAAGGAAAATGGAACTTGTCAGGAATTGTTAAAGGCCACTTACATCACTGGATTCCTTTACAAAGTAAATTGTGTGCATAAGAAAAATGTTTGAAACCAAAACCTCTCAAAAAGTGAAAAGTGCTAAGTACATTCAAAGCTATTTCACTGTTGGGGTTTAGGTTTTGCTCAGGAGAAAGTTTCAGATTTTTATTTCAATTGAGAGCCTTTTCCCAATTTGTTATGTATTAAAATTCCAACAGGTAGAACTCATTGAGGGAAATTACTTTCTTCAAAGATATGTGATTCATTCATCCACATGTCTACGCTATTTAGAGGAAATTATCTACGGGATTGTATC